>CAUYQG010078795.1:0-22500 GCA_963574415.1 Tarsius wallacei | reverse complement strand
TTCTGGATCCTTAAAATAACTAAACAATCCCAAAGTAAATGAGGAAGAATACGTAAAACGCCAAGCCTGGTCTATGGTTCATGATAAAATGGTGGAAAAATATATCCATATTCATGACCAGTAACTGGGAGCAACCCAAGTGCCCATCAATGAATGGATAAATAAAATGTGGTGGATACATCCAGTGGAATATTATTCAGTCTTTAAAGGGAAGAAAATTCTGACACATACTATAACCTGGGTGAACCTTGAGGACATTATGCTAAGTGAAATAAGCCAGTCACAAAAAGACAAGTACTGTATTAATCCACTTACCTTAGGTCCCTACAGTAGTCAAATTCATAGACAGAAAGTAGAGTGATGCTTTCCAGGATCTGGGAACAGAAGGTAATGAAGAATTGTTTAATGGGTACAGTTTCAGTTTTGCAAGATAAAAAGAATTCAGGAGGTGGATGGTGGTGATGATTGCATAACAGCATAAATGTAATTAATGCTTAAGAACTGTACACTTGGTTCAGTGGTTAAGATGGTTAATTTATGTTACGTGTGTTTTACTATACACAAAAAAAAATAGAAGCCGGGTGCAGTGGCTCACGCCTGTATTCCCAGTACTTTGGGAGGCAGAGGTGAGAGAATTGCCTGAGCTCAGGGTTTCCAAACCAGCCTGAGCAACATGGCAAGACCTCGTCTCTACAATAAATCAAAAATTAGCCAGGCATGGTGATGCATACCTAGTTCCAGCTACTTGGAAGGCTGAAGTGGAAGGATCATCTGAGCCCAGCAGGTCGAGGCTGCGGTGGCCATGAGCATGTCACTGCACTCCAGCCTGGGTGACAGAATAAGACTCCGACTCAAAAAAAAAAAAAGATAGACAAGAAAGTCCCATCCCTCTAATAAATGTTCTCCTACCTAAACACTGACCGTGCCCAACTCACATGCAACATTTTCCCTTGGATTTCTGTGTACTCTCATAAAGGACAAAATGTATTTTGTATATCCACAAATTTCATTTTATCCCATGGTTTTAGCCCCATTCTCCAAAGAGTTTTGACCAAGCCAGCAACTGATAGCCTACACAATGTGACCATTTCTTTCCCTCTTTCTTCCCCCTGTACCACCTGACCAATAGAGTCATAAGGCCCCCAGTCAGGGGTCTGAAAAATCAGCAAAGGGCATGAAGAATGCCCAGACTGTCTCAGCAGGCCCAGAGCCACAGAAAATGCAAGCAATCACTTCTTGCGTACTGACATTTTTTGTGTCCTACCCTTCCTACAAGGCCCTGGCAATGTGAGCGATAACATCTGGGTGCCTACTGTCATCTGCACTTGGTGGATCCCGGGGCATCCTTGGAAGGTGTGTGCTCCATGCCACTGGTGTGTTCATGTGAGCAACACGGTGTACAACTGAAGTTCCAGCTGTGTGGCTGTTTGTCTGGCCATGTCTGAGAATACTGCAAAAGCTGGAGATTATTTTCTAGAACAAGAGGATCAAATGGTGCTACAAGGACTCTCTGAAAGCAAAGGGAAGCACAGGACACCTAGAGAGCGTCCATCATCCAGCACTTGCCATAGGTTTTAGCTCCAGTTTTTGCCGCTCTCCAGCCCTAGTAATAACCCAAATCCTGGCTTTATTTATATAAAGTCAGATTTTCTGGTCAGTGGCAGTGGCTCACGCCTGTAATCCCAGCACTTTGAGAGGCCAAGGCGGGAGAATTGCTTGAGCCTAGGAGTTCAAGACCAGCCTAGGCAGCATAGTGAGACCTTGTCTCTACAGAAAATAAAATTTTTTAAAAAATTAACTGGATTTGGTGGCACACACCTGTAGTTCCAGCTACGCAGGAAGCTGAAGCCGAAGGATCACCTAAGCCCAAGAGGCTGAGGTTGCAAGGAGCCGTGATCATGCCACTTCACTCCAGCTTGGGTGACAGTGAGACCCTGGCTCAAATATATAAATAAATAAAAACAAGGTCAGATTTTCTGAGAGAACAGAAATGAAGATGCTTTAGTTTGGGAAGCAAAGGGCCCGGGGGTTACAGACCCCTTAAAAACTGAGTCAGGTTGTTTTGTTAAAAACAAAAGGGGGGCAACAACAACAAAAAAGCAGATTTGGTAGCAATAGAAAAAAAAGGGAAAGGCAAAAATAACATCAGTATTCTCCGCTCTTTCAAATACTAGGCAGAAAAGCAGGCAGAAGGTGGCACTTTTTATATTTTTGGGTCTCCTTTCAGCTTTGGAAGTAGCATTGCTTGAAGAATAGCAAAAGACCTTCTAAAAGTAAGATGAAAGTAATTCCTTGTGAATTAATGAAAAGAATAAGACCAAAACTCAGAGCGCCAGACCCATGGCTCTATCTGTGCTAGTCGTTGGAAGGGAATGGATTTCATTAGGACCTCTGGCAATCCTTGATCTGCAGAGGGGTGAACACAGGGGAAAAGAGTTACATCAATCTTTTGCTCTTATTAAAACTTTATTTGATAAGTTACAATAATGTATAATATAGTATTTAGAAGAAATAAAACCTTAAAGAGGAAGTGATCCTACCACCCAGATCACTGTTGTCAAAATTTTGATGTATAACATTGTTTTCTAAAGAAACAGATCAATATTTTATATGTTATATTACTTGCTTCATTTTTCTGATATTTTAAAATTAAGGTATATTTTACATACAAAGTGCATCGATTATCTACTGCTGCATTTAAAAATATCCCACGTTTTAGCAGCTTGAAAAACAACGAACATTTATTAACTCACACAGCCCCTGTGAGTCAGGAATCCAGGAGCGGCTTAGCTGGGTGGTCCTGGCTCAGGATCTTCCACGAGGTCACAGTGAAAATGTGAGTCAACTTCAGTCATCTGAAGACTGGACTAGCCATTTCCAAGCTTCCTGCCCTGGTGTTGGGAAGCTCCAGCTACTCCTGGGTTATTGAACTGGGTGTTTTAGTTCCTCCGCACAGGGCTGCCTGAATATCAGGACATGGCAGCTGACTTCCCCAGAACAAGTGATCCAAAAAGAAATAGCATGAAAGCAAGCTCAAAACGGAAGCTACAGCGTCTTCTATACCCAATATCAGAAATTACATACGCCACTTCTGCTGTATTCTTGGGGTCACGCAGGACAACAAGGTGAGAAGGTATGAATACCATGGCAAATTATCGGGACCTTCTTAGAAAGGATCACACAAATAAAGTGCACAGATTTTAGGTGTTCATTTGATGAGTTTTGACAAATGTACACACTCATGCAACCATTACCAGTCACAAAGTATTTCTGTCAGTCCAAAAAGCTTTCTCATGACCTTTCCTGTCAACTCCTGCCCACCTCACCAGAGGCAACCACTGCCCTGGGGTTTTTTTTTCACTATAGAATTTTTGTTTGTTCTTATACTTCCTATAAATGGAATCAGGCAGTGTGTACTCTTTTCTGTCTGGACCTTTTTACTCAGCAGTGTCTCTGTGCATTCACCCATGTTGTTAAATGTTGTTCATTTCTTTTAATTGCTGATTCTTATTTCATTGTGTGAATACACCACAAATTGTTATTTAATTTACATGTGGACAGACTTTGGGTTGTCTCCAGTTTGGAGCTAATATGAATCAAGCTGTTATGAACATCTCCGTACAAGTCTTTCCAGGGACATATTTTTGCTTATCTTGGGTAAAAACTAAGGAGTGCAATTACAGGATCACAGGGTAGGAGTATGTTTAATTGTATTTTTAAAATTCCCAGACAGTTTTCCAAAGTGACAGTATCATTTTACACTTCCACCAGCAATTTGTTAGTGTTTCAGTTATACATATACTCACCAACATTTAACTTTCCTTCATAAAATTATAACCCTTGGGTGGGTATATAGTAGTATAGTAGTTTTCATTTTCACTTCCCCAGTGTCTAGTGTTATTGAGCACATTTTTATGTACTTATTGGCTATTTGCATATCTTCTTTTGCGAAGTATCTGCTCAAGTCTTTTGCTCAATTTTTAACCTGGGTTGTTTGTTTTTTCGGTTTTGATCTGTTGGCATTACATATTCCAATACAAGTATTTTGTCAGATGTATGGATTATAAAACTTTAATCCCTGTCTGTGGTGCACCTTTTCATTTTTAGTGGTGTATTTGTCAGACCACAAAGTCTGTCACCAGGTAACTTAAATAACAATTTGTGGTATATTTGTACAATAGAATACTAATTAGTAATTAAAAGACATGAACAACATTTAACAACATTGATGAATCCACAGAGACACTGCTGAGTATAAAGATCCAGACCAAAAAAAAAAATACATACTGTTTGTTTCCATTTATGGAAAGTATAAGAAATTTTGATAACCTCTAATTTATCAATTTTATGTTTTATGGTGAGTGATTTTGTGACTTAGCTAAGAAGTTTTGCCTCTCTCAAAATTGCAAAGATATTAGCCTATCTTTTCTTTTGGAAGCTTTATAATTTTAGCTCTTATGCTTAGGTCTATGATCTATCTTGAATTACTTTTTTGATACAAGATGTACAGCAGGGACTGAGTGAGATACTTTCCTTTTCTCCCATGGATGTCTAGATATTTGTTAAAAGGGTTTTCTTTTCTCTTTTAAATGCTGGATGCCTTTGTTGAAATTGACTATATGTTTGCATCTGTTTCTGATCTCTATTTTATTCCACCAATCCACTTGTCTAAACTTATACCTAAACCAATACCACACTATCTTGACTAACTAGAGTTTTCCAGCACATCTTGAAGCAACTGAAGACTAACTAGAGTTTTCCAGCACATCTTGAAGTAATGTCCTGCTTTTGACACAAAACAAGGCATTATGAACATCATCAAGTCACGATTCTGTAACATCTGCAGCTTTTATGCGTGCATACTACTCTAGTATGTAGATGAATTATTATTTACTGAACAAATTCTTTATTAGAAATCACTGAGATAAATCTTCAGTGAATGGTCTTTGGCATTGTCCTCAATTATTTCCTGAGAATAAATTCTTAGAAGTGGAGTTGCTAGATTAAAGTGTGTGCTGATTCTTAAAGATTTCCATATATATTGCCAGACTGTATAAAGACTGTGTCAGTTTAGAGCGAGCCAACACTGTGTATTTTAATTTAAAATTAAAATTGCTGTGCAATTCTAGTGGTTAGACCACACTAGTATATCATTACTATTTTAACTTACATCTGTAATTACTAGTAAAATTGAAAAGCTATTTTATGTATATTGGCCACACAAATACACATTTTCTCTTTTTTCATTGCCTATGCGTGTCATTTGGTCATTTTTCAACTGCCTTTACTTCTTTTGTAATGCACTAATGGTCAAAGCTAATTGTTCCCTCAATGCAGAAGTCCTTTCAGGCCCATTGCAGGATAATTAGACATATAATTTTTTCTAGAAATAGTATAAGAAATAAAGATGCAGAAGAGAGGCTATTCAATACTGCTGTTAAAATAATTTTATTCATTATAATTATTCTACCACCTTGTGCCAATGATTAGCTCGTTTTCCTTATCTTTTGCATAAAACTCAATTTCAGGGCATTGGCACCACACTCCATCCATCCAGATGACTTCTGACTTCCTATTTTGCCCTTGCTTTGCCTTGAAAACTTGTCATCTCTGTACTCGTGGCCTGTTCCTTCTAGATGTATTTCTTTGCCACTCCCTGGCTATTCCTTTCAAATTCCCTAAAAATTCTTTTCTACCTGTCAACGTCTTTGTCCAATGTATTCTTACCACCAACTTTTTCTTATTGAAAAATAGAAGTGGGAAAAAATATCAAGAAAAAAACTCAAAAAAAAAATGTTAAAAGGGAAAATGTTGCCTTACTTACACAACTCTTGCGCCTGCTTTGCTTCATCACTTGAGTGTCATTGTTTAGAACAGGAAATTTCCCTTTGATCTTACCAGGGATAGTTATGCGTGTCAGCAGCTCGTTTGTTTTTGCTTATGAACCTCCTGAATCATTTAGCCAGCCATGTTATTCTATCTGAGTTGGCTGCTCAAAATCTCAGAGTCAGATTTGTGGTCCGTCTATAGCAAGTGAATTGCTGAGAAGCAATTGTTAATTGTTAATCTACACATACTTTCTGTGTACTGATCCCACTCTTAATTTTCATCATTTTTTTCTACTTATTTTTCCTGTGTTTCTCTTGTTTTTCGTACTACTTATTGTCCATTCACCCTGACTTTTTTTTTTAACTTAAAAAAGCAAAGACTTAGATATCTTGCAAACTGACATAAAACCCTTTTTTTGTTTTGTTTTTTTGGAGTAAGATGAGTTATCTCTAAATACATAGACAATCTCTTGTTTTCTAAGAAAAAAAGCAAGAAAATTTATCTTAGCCTAAGATCATAACTTGTGTCTTACCTATCAAGGACTTAAGTCTCCTAAAATCAATATCTCTTGCATCCTAATATTATCCCATTTGAAAATAGAGAAGAAAGTGTTCAAAAAGCTAAGTGAGTTGTCCAGAACCACAGACTGGGTCAGTGACAAGGGTCACAAGTGATAATGGACTTTTGCTTCCTCACCTAGCACATTGTGTACAAGCCAGGCACTCCACTTGCACTTGGAGAATGACTGACAGGACTAGTTAATTACTTTGAGAATTCATTCAAAGAACCCATTCCATGGGTTGTAGATCTATGGAAAGTTGGCCTAAGGTTAGTGAGCTTAAATTAAATCAATTAAAACAAAGCTAATTGTTTTTTTGTTTTGGTTTTTTGGAAAGGCTAGGGGAAAAAAACAAACCAAAAAAAAAAAAAATCATTGTTTCTTGACTTTCCCAAAATCTATAACTCAGAATTAGGAAAAATTACTGTGATTGTCTTTATCTTCGCTGCTCAGAGAAAAGTACAAAGTAGTAATATTACAAAGGAAAATGCTGTTATATTAATGAAAACATTAACCTGGTATGTTAAAACAAACAGATGTTGCTGAACACCAGGGATCTGGCCTAGGTTCATTTCCTGTCTGCACAGAAAGACAATCATTGAGAAAATGAGTACTGCCTGTGAAGAAAGGTTTTAATGCAGGAGATGTCAGCCAGGAGACAGTAATGAATCTCAAATTCGTCTCCCTAACCAGCTGAAGTCAGTTGTTTATAAAACAGAGAATTTAGAGAGGGATAAGGAAGAGGAGTTAATCTACAGGCAGCAAATGTGTCTCACCGTCCAGATGCAATGATCTGAAAAGCTACAGTTCCTTGATACTATCTAGGAGAAACCTGATGGCCAGTTTCCTGAGAAAGAACTTAGATAAAACAAATGTAAGTTTCTCAAGCTTCAGTTCGGGAGAATTGAGCTAATTTCCCAGAGATGTCTTGGAAATTCAAACTTAGGTCAAAATGTATTTGGATTAGAGTTGTCAGAGGAAATTAAATAGGATACTTGAGTTGGAATGTGAGAGAAAGGTAGGGCTTGAATTCTCTAAGCCAGTTGGGAAAGTCTTCCAAGAGACAGTGATGATTCAGAAACAGGAATGAGGAGGTCGTATTGAAGATGAATGAAGTGTATAATTGGCTAAAGTGGAGGCACCATTTTTGTGATTGTGGGCTTACATTGTATTTCCCACCTTCATAGGGCAAAATGAAAGCCAAGGAAAATTTTTGATTTTGTCCTCAGGGGTGACTGGAAATCACCATGGGTTCCTAACAGGACAGAAGTCGGGTGATTTTTTGTTGTTCAAATCCATAGCTGAGAGCAAAATGGAAGATGGCGTTGAGAGGGATTGCTTCAGTAGGAATTGGAAAACAATGTTCAGTTTAAGACTCACAGTTCAGAAGGAAGAGAGAGAACTTAATGATTGATAACACAAGAGGGAAGAGAGAGGGAAAAAGAAAAGTATAAGGCCTCACATTTTGGCCATAGGACAATTTTGAGATGTTCAGAAAACATTTGGAGACACGAACTTGGGGACCTGATAGGAAGTCAAAATGTAGTGACAACGTAGCAGTTTTAAATCGTTCAATTCAGTAACTTCATTACTGAGTTTCCACTTAATATGCAATACAATGCCAGGCACTATAGAAAGTAAAGAAGAAAGGTAAGACAAGCCAAGGCAAGACTGAAGTACAAAGAGGTATGCCAGTCAGAGTGAGAAACATAGACCTTCGGGGTCTGACAGTTGGGTTCTTGAACTTGCCACCATGCGCTTACATCGGCAGCACCATACAAACAACTCCATAAGGTTTTATAACCTTGGTATATCAGTGTCTCACGGTCGTGTTCATGTCACTGTGTGGTGGTGTCTTGCTGAGTGGCATTCATTATTGTTGTTGCATGTTTTTGTGTGTCGTCGTGAGACTGTCGGAGCTTGAATTAGAGCAAAAAACAAACATTAAATTTCTTGTTAAACTTGGCAAAAGTGGAAGTGAAATCAGGGACATGTTAGTCCAAGTTAATGGGGATAATGTCATGAAGAAAATGGCAGTGTACAAATGGGTTATCATTTTTCTGGGGTAAAGAAAGTGTCACCGAAGAAGAGAAGTCAGGATGGCTAGCGATGTGCAGAACTGATGAAAACATTGCAAAAATTCATCAAATTGTGGGTCAAGATTGTCGGCTGACTGTGAAAAGCATAGCAGACCAAATAAACATCAATAGAGAAACAGGGAAATCTTAACTGAAAATCTTGGCATGAGAAAGATGGGTGCAAAAATGGTCCCAAAGGAGCTCTTGCATCACGACAATGCACCCGCTCACACAGCACTGTCTGTGAGGGAGTTTTTAGCCAGTAAACAAATAACTGTATTGCAGCACCCTCCCTACTCACCTTATCTGGCCCCCAATGATTTTTTGTTTACCCAAAGTTAAAGGAAATGTTGAAAGGAAGACATTTTGATGACATTCAGGACATCAAGGGTCATATGACGACAGCTCTGACGGCCATTCCAGAAAAAGAGTTCCAAAATGGCTTAGTCAAGTGGACTAGGCACTGGCATCAGTGCATAGCTTCCCAAGGAGAGTATTTCAAGGTGACTGTAATGATATTCAGCAACGAGGTATGTGGCACTTTTTCTAGGATGATTTCATGACTTTAATTGTCAGATTTCATAAATCAGGGACCAACTGAGGTTTAACAAGTCTTAGGAACAGCAAAAGAAACAATCAACAAGGTGAAAAGGCACTATAGAATTGGGAGAAAGATTTGCAAACCATATAGCTGATAAGAGGTTAGTATCCAGAATATATAAAAAATTCCTACAATTCAACAATAAGAACAAAAAATTTTAAAATGAGCAAAGGACTTGGAAGGACATTTCCCAAAAAAAAGATATACAAATGGCCAACAAGCATATACTTATATACTTGACATCGCTTATCATCAGAGAAATGCAAGTCAAACCTCAATGAGATATCCCCACATACCCATTAGGATAACCACTCGAAAAATATAAGAACAGAAAATAAATGAAAATGGTGCAGCAGCTATGCACAATAGTATGGAAGTTTCTTTAAATTTTTTTAAAAAGAATTACCATGTGATTTGACAATCTCACTTCTGTGTATAAATCCAAAGGAATTGAAAACAGGGTCTTGGAGAGATATTTGTATTAATCACAATAGCCAAGAGACGAGTGTAACCTAAATGACCATCCATGGATGCATGGTTAAAGAAAATGTGGCATATGCATACAGTGGGATATTATTCCGCTTTTTTTTATATATATATTTTTTATTTTTAAATTGTGGGGTGCAGTTAAGGGTTAGGTATACAAATATGCATTGTGCGGGTAACCTTGCCGTTGAGGTGTGCCCCCCTTCCCCTGACAGATATTGATTACCGTTAACCCCACCTCTCCTCCCCTCCCTATTCAGTTTTTAAAGGAAGGAAATCCTGTCACAGGTTCCCACATGGATGAACCTTGAGGAGATTATACTAAGTTGGAACCAACCCTCCTGCCCATTGAAGGTGGACTGGATAAAGAAAATGTGGTACCTACACCCGAAAAGAGTATTATGCAGCGTAAATAACAAAGTCATGGCCTTTGCAGCACATTGAATGGAATTGGAAACCATGATATTAAGGGAACTATCACAGAAGCAAAGAACGCATGTTCTCACTCATAAGCAGGCTCTGAACATCAGTCACATTAGCACAAGGGAGGGATCAGTAGTTGCTAAGAACTGCTGGGGGGGAGGGAGGGAGGGGGGATGGAGGGAGGGAGGAGGGGGAGGGGCACGTGACAACACAAAGGGTACTTGGTTCACCACTGGGGGAGTGAGGGCCTGTTAGAAGCCCAAACTTCACCCACATGCAGCCTACTTATGTAGTTAATCCTCACTTGTACTCCACATCTCTATAATAGAATAAAATATGCAACTCCAAAAAAAAAAGAATATTACGCTAAGTGAACGAAGTCAGTCACAAAAAGACAACTACCACGTGATTCCACTATGTGTATATAGTCAACACTACTAAGGGTACACTTTTAAATGATTAAGATGGCAAATCTTATATTGTATGTTTTCTATCGTGGTTTTTGGAGGGTTGGTTTGGTTTGTTTTGTTGGTTGGTTGGTTTTGAAGAGTAGAATGATTCCCCAATGATATGACACTTAGAAAGAAATTTCTAGGACCCAGAACTGAGCCTTGGCCACAATTTGAAAGGAACTCTTGGAAGAGACAGAGAAAGAGCATGAGAGAATGGAAAAAGAATATAATATTCAGTCCACAGTTGTTTATTGAGCTCCAACTAAGTGCCAGGCACTGTTAAAGCAGGGAACACACGGAGCAAAGTCTCTCTTTTTCACTGGGTTTGTAGACAGCCAATAAATATACACCAACTAGTGATAAGTACTAGGAAGAAAAATCTGCAATCCAAGAAGGCTGGTGGGGGACACCATTCTGCTATTTTGGTTTTTTAACATAGGGTGGCCAAGGGGATACCTGAGCAGAGAGCTGAAGAAAGTCATGTGACTCTGTGGGGGAAAAGCATCAGAGCGGAGGAAAGACCAAACACAAAGGCCTGAAACAGCAGCACACCTAACCTTGAGGGGCAGCATGGAGGCCAGCATGCAGGAAGCACAGTTCACAAAGAGAGACGAGATATAAGCTCAAGAGGTGGCCAGCTGGCTGTGGCACCTGGAACCAAGAGGCAGAGGTGTGGAGTTCACAGTCATTCAGACACTTTGCTGGGAAGATAAAGGAGAAATGCAATCAACTGGTGATTGGTATCACAAGAAGTTTTGTTGTTTTGTTTTGAAGAAAAGTGAGATGGAAACATTTTAGGGAAGAAAGAAGAGATGGGGCTATGGAATGAGAGGGAATTATTATAGAATAAAAAGTCCTTTTAAAGGGAAAAAAGTGAAATCCCAGTTAAAGATATTGGACTAGGGAAAAGGAAGACATTTCTTCCTCCAGAAATTCTGAGAAAGATTCGAGAATAAACCTGCAGCCATCGATGGCCGCTTTCAGCACTGCTTCTGTACAACATAAAGGCAGACAGTATAAATTTAACTCAGATGGAAGACAGATGGTCCTAGGAGTCTGTAGGCATAGATATTTGAGGTGATTCATTATAGCCAAGTAAAGAAAGCTTTTGGTTGTTGACTTAATACATTACTACAGGATCTTTGTAAAAACCGAGACTTGGCTAGATGTGGGTTTAATATGTTTGGTCATCATCAGAGGAAAAGGAGAAATGGCTTGATCTTCATTTTCCGTAAGGCTTCTAAAGAGATTGAAATCATCTCAAAATAAATCTAAACAAACATTATAATAATTGAGAAAGTTCATATACACATTAGAATATATGAGCAGCTTAATGTATGAAGAACATCATGGCAGATAAAACTAAAAAGCTCTAAAAACCATAGCCTGACTCAGTGTTTGAGAGGTTTTCATTATATTAGACCACATTATTCAACACTAGGAATGTTAGTTTAAACAGTTCTAGGTTTATGGTACCTCTGTCTTAAAAAGATTTACAGTAAACAAGATACTCTGGGTTTGTGACAAGCAAGCAACACAATGTCCTGAAATGTAACGTGTGTTGGGTGTAATTGACCAGAGCTCAGGCCCAGTACAGAAAACCATTAGCAGAAGCACAAAAAAGATGAAAGAGAAATTAACAGCATGTTGCCTTTCTGGAAGCTATAAGGCAACACCTATCAATGTCAAAATGACTTTTCGTGTAGAATGTTACCAGCCTTCACCTTCACACATTTTTTTTTTAATTGAGAAATGTCGCCTCTCCACAAAAGTATGTACGAAACATGCATGGGTAGTTTAATGAATGATAACCGTCCTCCTCCCTTCACTTCTCCCTCGGGGACAGCCACCATTCTGAATTTTATGTTAATCATTTATTTGTTTGTAGTGGGAAACCGCCTGGGAAAGGGGGGAGCACACCTCATCAACAAGGGTACCTGCGGAAGGAATGTGTGTACACCTAACCCTGAATTGTACCCCGCAATTTTAAAATGAAAGATTTCAAGGTGAAAATAATAGCAATACTAATTTCTTTGCCTTTGTTTGTTTGTTTAGAGCCCGTGGTCTCACTCTGTCACCCAGGCTGGAGCACAGTGGTGTGATCATAGCTCACTACAGCCTTGACCTCCTGAGCGCAAGTGATCCTCCTGCCCCAACCTCCTGAGTAGTATTACAGGGCATACCATCATGTCTGCCTAATTTTTAAAATTTTTTGTAGAGATGCCCTCATAGTCGTAGAGATGCTATATTGCCTAGGCTGTTCTCAAACTCCCGGCCTTAAGCAATGCTCCCGCCTCAGTTTCCCAAAGCCCTTGCCGCTCCTCGCCTTTTTTTTTTAGTTGGAGTCTCACTCTGTCGCCCAGGCTGGAGTGCAAGCTCAGAGCTACCCCAGCGTCAACCCATTGGCCTCTGGTGATCGTTCCACCTCAGCCTTCCACATAGCCAGAACTGCAGGTGCGCGTTACCACACCCAACTAATTTTTTATTTATTATAGAGATGAGGTCTTACCAAGTCGCCCCGACCAGTCTCAAACCCACAGGTTCAGGCAATCCACTCGCCTCAGCTTCCCAAAGTGTGGGGATGACAGGCTGAGCCACCAAGTCCAGCCTTGCCCTTCTTTATGGTGTTTTCACCTATGTATGTATACTCTAATAACACATTATTTAAAACCAACAGTGGATAAGCAATCCTAGTTGACCTACACTCTAGCGTTAGTATTGACCAACATTTAGATTTTCTAGTAGGTACGAAGTTATACATTATTGTGGTTTTAATTCACGTTTCCCAATGACTGAGTTTGAGCACTTAATTGTGTGTTTATGGGACGACTGGAACAACTCTTCTGATAGCAACTTTGCCCATTTTTATACTAGCTGCTTATTTTATTCTTGTTGATATCTAGGTGTCTTTTATATAATCTTTTGAGTTATACATCTTACAGATAGCTTCTCCTAGTTTTTTGCCTGCTTTTGCAATGGCCAGCCGTTCTCAATATTAATGTTGCCAAAATTTACCATTCCCCCACCCCCACCACGGTTCTAGACTTTTCAGTTTGGTTGGGCTGACTTTGTCCTAGCGATAATTTTTGTAAATGTTTCATGTGGGCCATACATTAATAGGCAGACTGTGTATTTTCGAACGATTAAATATATTGTTCTTTAAAGGCCCATTAGGTCAAGCTTAATTGTTCAGTTAAAATCTTCTTCAGCCTTACTCATTTTTGTCTGCCTGATCTATTAGTATTTCAGCAAGCTCCACAGTAGTAGATTTGTCCATTTTTCTTTGTAGTTCTGTCAACTTTTTATTTATGCATTTTGAAACTATGTTATTTTGTGCATAAAATTTAGATTTGCTTTAGGGTGAATTGAAAACTTTAGATATACATCGTGGCTTTTTTTTTTTTTGAGTTGGAGTCTCACTTTGTCGCCCAAGCCGGAGTGCAGTGGCACAATCACAGCTCCCTGCAGCCTCTACCTCTTGGGCTCAAGCGATCCTTCTGCTTCAGCCTTCTCAGTTGCTAGGACAACAGGCATGTACAGCTACACCCGGTTAATTTTTTTTTTTAGTTTTTTTATAGAGATGAGGTCTCACTATGTTGCCCAGGGTGATCTTGAACTCTTGAGCTCAAACAATCCTCCAGCCTCGGCCTCCCGAAATGCTGGGATTACAGGCATAAAACACTGTCCCTGGCCTGTGGCTTTCTTTATTTATTATTACCTTAAAGTGTTTTTATCTAATATTAATATAGATGCCTCAGGCTTCTCTTATTTGTCTAATATATCTCTTAAGTAGTGTATGGTTGTTTTTTTAAAAAAATCAGCCTGTTCATCTTTATATTTTACCTGCAGAGCTTAGTCCATTTACATTTATTGTGAATAAAAATAGAAAGCCATCTCCTACTTAATGTTAATAATCTAGTCCTAAAACACGACATTTTGCATGAAAAGACTAACAGGGAGTCTATCTTCTGTTATTTTTAATGAAAATCACAGCCAATTTTCTTAAGTAAAATACTGAAATGTAAATAAACTATCATATTAGGATGTAAAATGCTTAAAGTACTGTTTTCTGATTACCAAGCAAGTAAAGCCTGCGTGCATGCCATGAACATGACGTTTACAATGTGGCAAAGCAAATACCAAAAGCAATAAATAAATTTGTCAGAAAAAGCGTAGTGAAATTTTTCAATAAAAACAAGACAATTGCCTGTAATAAACTGTCACTCATGGAGAGAGGAGAAAACTTGATACTTGAAGAAAACTGAGAAAGGAGCACGGCTGACAGTCATTGTTGTCACCTGGTGTGGAAAGTGCTCATGTGAATGAATGAGATGATAAAGGGTAATTTCGGGCAAGCCATCGAACTCAGAAGCTGATAGAAATTCTTCATCATTTGTCACTGCTGTTCCTGAACGAGAATGAGAAGGCTGTGAGAAATCTGCGAGGTAACCAACCTTTAAGGATGAAAAAAATGGGTAAAATGAAACTTTATACTTTTCTGCGACACTTTTTAAAATTGTGCGTGTGCATGTGTGACTCATTCTTCACATATCACATCACTAGTCAAAAACAAGGGCTAAACACAAAGGCACTTGGAAAAACGTGTTCAGGGCAAGCACACAATGGCAAAGGGGCCACAAGTCCAACTGAGGGGGGCTGTGATGTCTCGCTCAGGGCCAGCGTCCTCCTTTTGCTGGAACTCTGCGTGCTTTTCAAAAAATCTTTGTGTGATTCTGACAATTTATCCATTGTGCTTGGAATGTAACCTGATACCTTTCCAGCACATCATTTTGTTAAAAATGCCTTGGGTATTTGGAGTGTAATTGGACACGACTCCACCGGCTGATAGAAATTATATTCAGAGATATGTAAGTTCCATGATATTAGATTATTAAAAAGAGGTGCTCTACTAGGAAGACATTAGCTGAGGAAAACTCTGAAATATATGCTTGCATTTTAATCTACTCTCTCACCACCTTATTATTCTTTTTCCGGTTGCATCCTTATTTTCTGTTCTTTTCCCACCCTGCTTCTCTCTTGCCTGCAAGTCCATGTGTGGGCTAGCTTATAAATATGAATTATCAGGGAAGACATCAGACGTTGGTTTTCTCATTCCTGACACCAAACTTGAGTCAGGCCGATCACCTGGCTGTCCCCTTCCACGGGCTGGGCTTCATTGTACAGTGTGTCGCCTTTCAAAGTCCTGGCGTTTTTGGAGGTTACCTTTCCAGTCTCCCCCAGCTTTATCTGGCTATAGCTCCTTCCTGCCTCTGTACCACTGCCAATCCAAAGCACGAGGTCTCAGCGCAAAAGCCAGCCCAGGCGCTCCAGGTCACCCAAGGTTTTGCTTAGACTTTAGCTCTCACCTCTAAGAAGTCCTACCGTTTGACGGGAACTGTGGCTGATTAGTATTTTATTCTTGCTTATTATTTTCTCCCTAAAGAGGCTATATACAATAAACATGTTTTTATTTTTCATAAAAGGAAAAAATGGCAATGAGAGTTTTTTAAGGCAAAGATATTATATGAAATATAACATTTTGGAGCTGGGCGTAGGGGCTCACAAAATTCAGCAATGGACTTTGAAAGATTTCTTTTTTTTTTTTGGAGTCAGAATCTCACTCTGTCGCCCAGGCTGGAGTGCAGTGACACACTCACAGCTACCACAGTCTCAACCTGCTGGGCTCAGGCAGTCCTCCCAGCTCAGCCTTCCAAGTAGCTGGGACTACAGGCGTGCGCCACCATGCCCAGCTAATTTTTTGATTTATTGTAGAGATGAGGTCTCACCAAGCTGCTCAGGCTGGATTCAGATAATCCTCTGGTCTCAGCCTCCCAAAGTGCTGAGATTACAGGCATGAGACACCGCACCAAGCTTGAAAGATTTTTTAAAATAAGATTTAGTACTTAACTTGTTTCCATCAAGAAGGCTGCTGAGGGTATCTCCTTGGCCTGCACTGCATCCCCTGTTGATGTCTTCAGCATTCTCGTATGGAGAGGGGGTCAAAAGACCTCCAATTAACTTCTCTGTGGAGGTAAACGAATCCAGAAAATAATCTAACAGATCAAAAAGCACTATACTGTTTTAATGTGGCAAAATGAAACTTAAATTACAAGAGTAAAATTAAAGTGAATTGTTTATCCTTCCCTCACAGAGGGTTTGTGCACTATGAGAGGCAGGTTACTCACTAAATTTAGCAGGTTTCCTGAGTTTGAATAGGGTCATTACTATTCAGTGACATCTATTTAAAAAATTCACTGTTTTTGTTTAAAATAACATTCTTATGGACGTAAGAAAAAAAGTTAGTAAAAAGTAGGAATCACCCCTAGGTGACGGAAACTGTGGCTGATTAGTATTTTACTTCTGCTTATTATTTTTTCCCTAAAAAGTCTACAATAAACATGTTTTATTTTTCAGAAAATGAAAAAAATGGCAACACGGGTGTTTTGTTTTCTTTTTAAAGGCAAAGATATCATATGAAATATAACATTTTGGAGCTGGACACAGTGGCTCATGCCTGTAATCCCAGCACTTTGGGACGCCGAAGCAAAAGGATTGCCTGAGCCAGGGGTTTGACACCAGCCTGGGCAACATGGCAAGACACATTTCTACAATAAATTAAAAAATTAGCTGTGCATGGTGGTATTTGCCTATAATTCCAGCTACTTGGAAGGCTGAGGTGGAAGGATCACCTGAGTCCAGCAGGTCGAGGTACACTAGCCATGAGCATGTTACTGCGCTCCAGTCTGGGTGACGGGTGAGACTCAAAACAAAACAAAAAAGGAAAGAAAGGAAATATAACATTTTGGGATGGGGAGGCAGTGTCTACCTGAGGATTTCAGAAAGCCAGTGCTTTGTTACAGATACCACAGTGCAGACAGATGCCTTTAATCAGAAAGAAGCAGAAAAAATGATAGAAAGACTTATGGTTTGGAAAGGTTTAAGTATGGAGAACACGGCAGAGAATAGTTTTGAAATGTTATATATAAGTCTAAGCAATTGGGAAGATGTATTCCATTAACTCACAATAAAATGATGTAACAAGAGGATGTGAAATGAAAGCAGTTCTTTTGAAGGCTGACAATGAAAGAAAAAACACTTCCTGAAATTGCCTAAGATTAGAAAATACATTTAAATTTTAATTAGGATGATTAATCCGCTCAATAGTCTACACACACAGGAAGGTACAAGGAAAAGACAGGCTTCTTGAGGATGACCTTATTGACGTCAGCAGAGAAGTTTCCTTATACAACCCATTCATTCAATTAGCAAATAGTGTTGTGTACCTACTCTGTGCCAGGGATGACAGTAGAACCTGGGATCCACAAACAACTAGTATATCATACATGCCCTCGATGATCTCAAGCTCTTTTTTTTTCTTGTGCATGTGCTACAGTATAGCATGACGGAAGCATGTACATTGAGAGCTAAATCCCTTCATGGCTTTCCCCACAGCACAGTGTCCTTTGCCATCTTCTGCCCGGGATTTTCCAGTCTTAATATCTGACCCCATATTCTCCAGTCCAGACTCATGGGTTCGGTTTTACTTGGTATGCATTTGTTGGCAGTAAAAGAAACAGTTCCAATCACCTATTGCTTGAACAAGTGGCATTAACTAAATTGGCATGAGAGGAGATGGAGCTCCAGTTTGTAGTGGAATAGTTATGTCCAAGCCCTGACCTCCTGGCTACGCTAAACAGTCATTGAGGGCTAAAATATTTGGTCCCCAAATGCGACCAAGACAGAGAGCTCACATACTGGTGTTTGCAGTAGAGGATATGTGATTGATGGCCTCTGATCCAGAAACTTTCAGAAAATACTTTTTTTTTTTGAGTTGAAGTTTCACTTTGTCGCCCAGGCTGGAGTGCAGTGGCATGCTCATGGCCACCCCAGCATTGACCTGCTAGGCTCAGGTGATCCTTCCACCTTAGCCTTCCACGTAGCTGAAACTATAAGCACTTGCCACCACACCCGGCTAATTTTTTGATTTATTGTAGAGATGAGGTCTTGCCAAGTCGCCTGGGCTGTTCTCGAACCCGTGGGCTCAGGCAATCCTCTCACCTCGGCCTCCCAAAGTGTGGGACTACAGGCTTGAGCCACTGTGCCTGGCCCAAAAATACTTCAACTTTACAGTTTCTGCACATTTGTTTTTGGGTCGCCCAGGCTGGAGTGCAGTGGCATGATCCTGGCTCACCATAGCCTTGACCTCCTGGCTCAGATGATACTTTTGCCTCAGCCTTCTGAGTAGCTGAGACTACAGAGACTACATGCCCAGCTAATTTTTTTTATTTCTTTGTAGAGACAAGGTCTTGCTATGTTGCCTAGGTGGATCTCTAACTCCTGGGTTCAGGCAATCCTCCCACCTTGGCCTCCCAAAGTTCTGGGATTACAGGTATGAACCACTGTGCCCAGCCAAATTTCTGCACAGTTTAAAAGCTGTAACTCAAATGGCAGCTGGATGTCTATTCAAGAGCACAAGCACATGAGATGATTGCTCCTATTTCCAGAACAGCTTGAAGAAGTAAATGTGAGACAACAGAGAAGAGTGAGGGCATGATGGGAGAGAAGTTCTTGGCTTGTCAGGTTCCATGGCCTGCACTCTCTAGGGCCTTTCCAGAGAGACTGCCTTATCCCTGGGCTTTAGAAACGGCCTCCCAAAGGGTACGTCCCCTTTGAGAAAGTAGGCCAATCCAGCTTTTAGTAGAAGAGTCTGAATTTAACAATAGAAACTGCAGTCAGGCAGGGATCGTGATTAGGTTGGAGCCATGAGTTGATGGGGTTGTGGGTAAGATGTATAAGAAGCTAACCAAAAGAGCAAGAACAGACAGAGGACTAGGCAGTGAGTTAAAGAGAAAAACAGAGAGAGAAGGGGAGAGAGAGAGAGAAAGGTGGGGAAGAGTAAGAGGGGAGAGAGAAGGAGAGAGACAGACAGAGAGAGAGAGACAGAGGGAGAGACAGACAGAGTAGGGGGAGAGATAGCGAGAGACGGGAAGAGAGAGAGAGTGGGAGAGAGACAAAGACAGACAGAGAGAAAATCACAGAGAGAGAGGCAGAGCGAGAGAGAAACAGAAGGCGAGAGAAAGAGAGAGAGGGAGAGGGGAAAAGAGAGAGGAGAGAGAGAGGGAGAGAGTGTATGGCCCTAGGATACAGGAAAAGAATCAGTTCTTCACTTCTGTCCCTGAATCCATGCATACCCATGCAATTATCTGACATTTCTATATAAAAGCCCTTCTTTACTTAGGCTAGCCTGGGTGGGTTTGTTTTCTTTGAATTCCAAAGAGCCTTGACTAAGATAAATCAGAGCACAGTTGAGCAGAACCATTTTATTACTTGGCATAAGTAACATTCAAATGCTTCAGTGAGTAAACAAGCTCTATTAGTGAAAACCAACAGAATCCTGCAAAGCAAATGGAGAATGCACTGCTGGCGACCATGACACCTAAGCATGAGAGGGCAAAATGGATTGCATGTCCAACTTGAAATTTAATGGGAAACCAAGATACATGCCATAGGGGACATTTTAAGCCCTCATCTCTGATGGAAATAACAGCTTGAGTGCCTTGATTGACTACCGGTCTCAAAAACGGTATGAAATCAGGCTCTCCCAACAGCAGCAGTAGTGATATTAATTTAAGAGTAATTCATAACTCAAGACAACAAGCTAAGGCTTCATGACAGGCCTCTGGGTTTTCCAAATCACGGCATGGTCTGATGGACTGAACACAGCAGCTTTCGCTTCCTACGTGGCAACACTAGCACAGTGTTGACGTGCCTGAGTCGCAAATGCATTTGCACAATCTTTTTTGATACCTGCAACTCATCTATTAAATGGTAATGGTCTCTTCCTCCAATAAAGACAGATTAGTCTTTCGCTTAGGAGATAAACCTATAAACTGGTTTCTTGTCTACAACACTCATCCATTATAGATCTTGTGCCTTCTGAAAGATGAATGATTACAGTCCCTGAGGAGATTTGCTATATATAGTGCTGTGGTAGTCATCAGATTGGAGGGAGGGCTGGTAGGTGTGGGCAACAATGATAAAACGAACAGCCCTCTTGTCTGCCAGGCAGCAAAGTGAGTCGGTGAGAACAGCCCTCATTACCGCAAGTTGAGTGGGAATGTGTGGCGTCCAATTTCTGGGCAAAGATTCCTTTCTCTCTGTGATAAAATAAATATGATACCATAAAAACATACTCATCATAAATAAATTAATCTAATGAGTAAGTAAAAGAAAGATCATATATGACTTACGAATGAGTTCATTTGGAGCCTTTATATATATATAACCCGTCCTTTAAAATAAAATAGCCATATTATTTTTTGCCACACTGGAAGTCTACATCCCTTGGGGGAAAATGGCAGATCAGAAATCAGAATCTAACAAGCTGTGCATAATAAATGTGTAGCATATGTTACGGCTGAATTCATTCCTACTGTTTGTAGCATATACATTTTACCTAGAATTGCAGAAGTGCTTGTTATCTTGATGACACCGAGGCAAGGAGAGAAGATGACATGAAGAATGCCATATATAGCTCAAGATACTGCCTCCTGGGACAGTGTCAGGATTCCTGGCAATAAATCCATGGGAATACATTCAGAAATCGCTAGGGTTTTAAATTACCATATTCCAATTACAGATTGTTCTTAGCAGTCCCATAGGTCCTGTGGATTCGTTTTATAAATTGTGTTGATTTCATTATAACGTCCATCCTTTGCAAAATGCAGATTAAAAATGACTTGGGCCTTCTGTTAATTCAATATTTTGTTTGGATGATTCTGCTTAACAATTCTTACTAGTATAGTAAATCCTTCTCCGTATGGCTTCAAAATCCCCAGTTTCTTCTATTTAAAATGTCTACATGATTTATTATCTTATCCTTCATTCAACAAATATTTATTGACTGCCAACTATATGTATAGCATTACACTAGACACTAGGAGAGATGTAAAGATGTATAATACATATTCCTAGCCCTCTAGAAAATTAATCTTTTCAGGACAATAAGACCAGCACATATGAAAAGTAAAATATCAATACAGAAACGGAAATAAGGCGAGACAATAAAAGAGATATCTTAAAGCAATACATTCTGAAATGCCAAGCAGCTGGTAGAAACAAAAGACAAAAGAGGAGATTAGAAGAACCAATAATCCTTCAGTGGTCAGTGGTCAAAAAAAGCTTCTTAGAAAAAGAGCAGATACAAGTTGAATAGTTTTCAAGACAGCGGTCTGGGCACGGACGAGGGCAAGGTCAATATGCAGAGGTGGCCCAGGCATGGCGGCAAGTTAGGAGGAAATGAACCACTCCTCAGACTGTGAAGAGCCCACAGAAGGGTGATTTCAGGACAGTTAGTAGAGCATCTTGACGAGTAGTCAGTCTGTGCTTTCTCTTAAAGGTAATGGTACTCAATAAAAGGTTTTATTACTAAATCAACTGTGTCGAAGCATAATTTATATGCAATCAAAGGCACACATTTTGCTTTGCTTTTAAATGTACTTTTAAATTGATACGCAAAAACTGTATATATTCATGGTATGGAATATGATGCTCTGAAATAGCTATACATTGTGGAAGGGCTAAATTGAGATAACAAGCACGTGTACTACCTCACACACTTATTCTTTGTGGTGTGAACACTTCAAATCTACTCTCTTAGTAATTTTTAAGAATGCAATCCATTGTTGTTCATATAGTCACTGTGCTATACGCTAGATCTCTTGAACCTATTCCTGAATCTAACCGAAACTTTACCAACATTCCCCAAATCCTGCCACCCAGTTTCTCCCCCAGCCCCTGATAACCACCATTCTACTCTCTGATCCTAACGGAGTGAACCTAACTTCTTTAGATTCCACAGGTGAGTGAAATGCACACATTTACTCCAGAAAGTTCTCTTTTGATCCCTTCCACTAAATCTCTCCCAAAGCCCTTCTGTTTTATTGATGTACAGTAGTGCACTGTCTGCCCATCATTCCGCATTTTAAATAGCTCCATATTTAAGCGAAAACATTTTCAAATTGTTCTATTATATTTCATACAGCTATGAACACTCTCAAGCAGAAGGGTTTT
>CAUYQG010078794.1:0-10746 GCA_963574415.1 Tarsius wallacei | reverse complement strand
CCTGGCTCGGTGGCTCAGCCTGTAATCCCGTGCCTTGGGAGGCTGAGGTGAGTGGATTGCCTGAGCCCGCGGGATCGAGACCCGCCTGGGCAACTGGGCGAGACCTCATCTCTACAATAATCAAAAAATTAGCCGGGCGTGTTAGCGTGCGCCCGTAGTTCCAGCTACGTGGAAGGCTGAGGCAGAAGGATCGCCGGAGCCTAGCAGGTCGAGGCTGCGGTGGCCGGGAGCGGCCACTGCACTCCAGTCTGGGTGACAGAGCGAGACTCCAACTCAAAATAAATAAATAAATAAAAATAAACACTCTACTGTAGCTCAGAAGGTGGAGAGAGCCGAAGAGCCAGCGCCCTCTGACATGCGGGGCCCAGGGGCGGGGCGAGGGCAAGCACAGTATTCGGAGGCAGTCCCTCCAGCCTGTGGAACTCCCCAGTCTGCAAGTTCCCGGCGGGGATCTCCGCCGCCCTCTCTGCCCTTGAGGCGCCCGCAGCCGCCGCTGGGGTGGGCGGGGCGCGCCGGGCGGTGGCCGTGGTGCTGATAGGACAGCTCCTCCTGCAGTGGCCCTGTTAAAGGGGCCGCGACTTCGCTTGGGAATGCAACCGAGACGGCCCGTTTCGAAAAGATCAGAACATTATAACAACAGCATGGACAGGTGGATATGCTACAAGAAAGAGGGGGGGGGGAGAAAGAGAGAGAGAGAAGGGGGAGAGAGAGAGGAGGAAAAGGAAGAGAGGGAGGGAGGGAAAGAAAAAAGGGAGGGAGGAAGAGGACGAGAAAGGTAGTGGAATCATTCATGGTAAAGGTCTGGCGCATCTCTGGACTCAAGCACTGAGGTACACACCCTGCGCAGAACAGAGCATTGGCTACAATCAGAGGTCCTGGAGCGGAAGCCCCCTTCCTCCCTTCTTGCCCCATCTTCCCACCCTCTTCCCCAGCCTCTTGTGCAAATCTGAGTACTGCTGCTTCCTGCTTTGTGGTCCTGAGCAAGTCATCTAATCTCCTGGGGCCTGTTTCCTCATCTGTAAAATGGGGATGATAATAATTCCTACCAAATGAGTTACAAGAGGAAGTCACTGAAGACAGTGCCTGGCCCATAATAAACACTGAATGCATACTAGTTTTTATTAAGGCAAATCATCAGCATATTTATCTCCCTTCTACCTCAGATTTCCCATTGACACTTTTGTCAGCCATTCTATTCAGAATAGCATAAATATTGTCACAGAATATTTCACCTTTAACTTGAAGTTCTGTTTTCTTATTTGAGTATGAATAGAACTGCTAATGTATATGGGCTTGAAGTGGGGGGGGGGGGTAAATAAAATTTGACAGCAGGCCACGTTTCCAAATTGTAATGTTTCCAACACTGAAGATCATGGCATGGGTTAGTAAGGGAGATGGGGAGAGATCTCTTTTCATGGAGATCCTTCTGAAGCTGAGGCACTCCTGACTAAGTGGAGATGGCTTAGATGCAACCTGATCAGAGGCAGGAGGTGGACAGAATGGCCTTCATGGGTCCAGAAACCACAAACGAAACTCCTGGACCACACACAGGCCTCTTTGCAAGCTTTCTTATGCCACCTGCCACAACTCTTTTCTGCCCTGGATATCCTGGTCAGTTCTTCCAGGACCAAACCTCAGCTTGGGTTTTACTTCTGGCTGGAGGCCCAGTCTGGTCCCTGGAGGCTGAATCAACTCAGGGAACAGGGAGCCATGTCCTTTGGTACCATAGCAAAGATGTAACTTGTGCTGCTGCACCCCTCAGACAAATACTACACACACACAGTGACACACACACACACACAGAGTCACATACATAGATGCTGCTGTGCTCTGAATATTTGTGTCCCTCCAAAATTCATATGTTGAAACCTAATCTCTAATGTAATAGTATTAAGAGGTGGGGCTTTAGGAAGGTGATTAGGTCAAGAGGGCTCCACCTTCATGAATGGGATTAGTGCCCTCATTAAAGAGGCTTCAAGGAACCTGTTTGTCCCCTTCCTCCCATCATGTGAGGACACACAGAAGTCACCATTTATGAGAAATGGGCCCTCACCAGACACTGAATCTGCTGGCACCTTGATCTTTGACTTCTCTCATCCTCCAGAACTGTGGAAAAACTTTCTGTTGTTTATAAATAAACTTTTTGTTGTTTATAAATTATCTAGGCTAAGGTATTTTGTTATAGCAGTTTGAATGGACTAAAAAACACACACTTACACATACCCACACACATACACAGAGGCAGATACACACACAACCACCACATACATATATACACTGACACACACAGGTACACACAGACATTGACATAGACATACACACTCACTCTCACTTGCACACACACGTACGTGTCATACATGCTAACTCACATTCACACATTCTTTGACACACACATGCATCTCCAGCCTGACTCTTTTCTGCCCTCACTCCCTGTCCCTCCCCTTTGGCCCATTTCCCTTCCAGCCCATAGTGAGGAGGTACTCTGTGTCCTCCCACCCCCATCCATCTCTCTAGCAGTATGCTCATGGGCTTTCCCTGGAAAAATGGGCCTCAACACTCCACTATGGGTACTCAACTTTCATTTATCATGTGTGGGTTACAGACCTTGTAAAGCTCACACATGGAGCTAGGGCAAGGGTTTAAAGGTAAATGAGAACATCCCTATGCTTGAGAGGAAGTACTTTGTCTCAAGTCATACTACAGAGTCACAGTAGAGCCTGGGGTGACTCCCAGTCCAGTGCTCTTGTCCCACACCACAAGGCCTCCTCTCCACATTAAGGCTCTAGGGTTTCACTGGGCACCATGAGAAGGCTCTGGGCACTATGAGAAGGTTCCCAGCATTGGAGGCAGAACTGCAACGGTCATTGACTAAGTGTTTATCCTTCTTGTCCAGCCTCTAATCTCTGCCCACCTCTCAGAACAGAAATGAGTGGTGGGGAGGCCACAGCAGAAGGGATGTCAGCCCATCCCCCTGCCCCAAGCTCTTAGCCTACAGACCCCAGCTTCTGGCTCCAACAAACCAGCTGGGGGCCATTCAGCTGGGCCTGGTCTTTGGCAAAGAGTGCAATCACTCCAATCTGTGTCAAGAGAAGGACAGGGATGGTATCCCTTCAGAGTGGGCATAGGCAGAGTGGGCAGAGCCTTGGCAGGAGGTGGAGAATGCTGGGGTCTGCTGGCTAGGACTTGCCAAAAAAGGAGATGGGGCTCAATACCCCAGCGCCCGCCTGGCTGGCTCCTGGCTCAGAATGGGGATTACAATTGTCCACAAGCAGTGGACTCAACACCCCGCTCCCTGTCTCCAGGCCCAGAGCCCAGGGCTCTGCCAACACCCTCAGAAACTCCCTTATCCTTACGACTGTGGCATGGTCTCCTTTCTGGCCAGATGGCAATGTGTTCTTACAGGGGAAAGAAGGGGCTGGCTGTGTCACTCCCAGGTAATGCCAGATTGTTCAGTTTCTTGTCATTTATAGTTAAGTGATCAAGTGAGAGCCAACACCCCACCTTTTACTCCCAGCCCAACCCAGCCCTTTTCCCAGGAAAGGCTTCTGAACTGTGCTGCTCAGACTTGGCATTCGCAGAGCTACTCCATCACCTGCTTCCCCAGGAATTGCTCACTGATCCTGTGCCTGTTCTGTCGAAGCCCAGGCTGACAGAGGCAGGCCATGATCTCAAACATCCCTACACAGAAGATTCCCCTAATACCTCTCAGAACCTCTCATTCCGTCTCCCTAGGCTGGAAGCTCTTCCAAGTATCTAACCTCCATCCCTCCTGCTGAGAATCCAAGTTCACTTCCTGGTTCTCCATTCTGGGGGCTTGTTTCCCACAGCCTTTGACCTCTGAGAGGGAAGTGGATTTTAAGCTTTAGGGAGGGGGCCCAGAGCCGCACAACTGAAGACTTGCGTTGTGTCAGCATATTGGCATTTTCCGCTGATTTGATCCATATGAACGACTCCACTTTCAGCATCCTTGGTTCCTTTTCAATTAGCCAAGAGAAATGATTTAGTGCTAATGAAAATCGATGGTTTAAAACTGTCCCACAAATCACAGGGGGCTGGAGGCCTTGGTTATAAATACCTCCCAGGAAGTTGTGCTGGCATGGGAAGCACGTGCAGCAGGCACACAGCTTCCTGCATCCTCAGCAGAGCAGAGAAGGCGCCCTCCCTTCTCCCTGCTCCCGGGTACCCTCCTCTGTTCCAGAACACTTCCTGCCTGACAGCCCCCAACTCCAAACACCCCAGCACTTGCTATACCCCCTGGAATGCAGATTAGAGCTTAGAGTTCTAAGTCACAAGGGTGCAAATGCCTAGGGCCCTGGGGAGGTGCCCTGAAGACCAGACCATCCATGTCCTAACCCTGTTTTCTCTCTCTCCACATCTCCCCCACTTCATTCATATATATACACATATATATCTATAATTTATATTTATAAATCTCTTTCCTCCGGCCAGAGTGATTCCCAGGCAATAGTTTAGATTCCAGATGGACCCGGGAGCAGCTGAATGGGGAGGAGCAGAAGTAGGTGGAGCCTTGGGGGTGGGGAGCTCAGTGCACACAGAGAAACTCAAGCCTTCACAGACCCCCAGGCAGCTAGCCAGATGACCACGTCTCCCACCAGACCTGTCAGCTCCATCTTTCTCACACTTACTTTATTATTTTTCTCCCCCAACTTAAAATTTCCAGCGTTTCTCCATGGATGGGTTTTCCAGCCCAGTAGATGAAGGTAGTATCATTCAACAAATCCCACGTACTCCCAGGGCACTGGGCCAGGGCAGGGGAGGGAGGCTTCTTGGTGCCAGGGTGGGAGATATCTCAGGGATTCTGGACTGTTCTTAAAGCCCTTCAGCCCAGACGCCCAAGCCACTTTGCAATGTGCAGGCTGGTTGCCTGTCTGGAACAGCACATCCTGGCATCTGAAGAGGGCAGGACCCAGAGTCTGACTCCAAACCTGATAGTGGGACTGAATTGTGAGGTGCAGACCAGACTTCCTGCC
The DNA here is from genome assembly GCA_963574415.1 of Tarsius wallacei. Taxonomy (NCBI): domain Eukaryota; kingdom Metazoa; phylum Chordata; class Mammalia; order Primates; family Tarsiidae; genus Tarsius; species Tarsius wallacei. Next base: position 5,755 of record CAUYQG010078794.1, on the reverse strand, counting down.
AAGTTAAAGCCACATCAGGTTGGCTACACTAGCAATGGCCTCTTCCTTCCACCCAATGGCCCAAAATGTGTGAGGGATGGGGTAGAGGATCAGAAATTTGAGTTGGTGACAGGCCCAGCAGTCACATGCAGCTCAGGAGTCAGAACATGACTGGATTCCAGCACTAAGTATCTCCCTAAGTAACTCAGTCTCCAGGTCCCAGTTTTACCATCTGAAAAGTGGGCAAGCAATTCCAGCATGAAAGAGAATTCAAGTCCTGTTGCTTGAATTCTCAGGGAGACCATCAGTTGCCTATGTGTTCCTGTGTGTCTCAAGCAAAGCTGAGTTCCCCTGTCCTGCTGGCTTCACCAGCCTTCCTCAGAGCCAAGCTAAAATGGTGCTTGGGTTCCCATTCCTGCCATCACAAGACTGCCAGGCCGGGATAACTCCTCACTCTTAGCAGCACTACATTTATGCGGTAGTCATGCAGAGGCAGAGGCTAGGTCTGGCAGGTGTGCAAGGCCCCAGTGTCAGGCTGCAGAAGAGAAGCCTCCCCTTTCCCCCCCCAACTGACCCCAATCTCAGAAAATAGTCCCACGAGCTGTGAGGCTCCAGAGTGTAGCTGCCCAAGGCCCAGCATCCTGCCACACATCAGGAGGCTGGCAGGTGAGCTTAGGGGAGACTTGTGTCGGCTGAGCTGGAAAAGCACCTCCTCTCCTTCCACATCATGCTGGGCAGACACAGGAGAGCAACTGCCCCCACTCGGCCTGCACTCTTGGCTTTACTGTCCTGTAAATCCTAGCACCACATCTGTGAACGGAGTCAACTCTGCCTGGAAGGGTTGATCAAGAGGTTTGAACAGGCTGCCCAACAAGCAGAGCCAAGGCAGGTGGAGCACCTGAGGTGGGAGGCATCGGCATTGCAGGCTTGGACCAAAAACCCACAGGTCATGCAGATCAGCACCACTTACCCACCCTCATCTCCACACTGAAGAACAGTGTTCACTTTTTATAACTTTTTGGGGGTGTCGTCCAAAGTCTGGTTCTATTTACAAGTTGTGCAGCTTTGGGAAAGTTACTTAGCCTTTCCCAGCATCGGTTGCTTCCTCTGAAAAACAAGGGTACCAACATCACTGAGTTGCTAAAAAGACAAAATGAGATAGTGTGTGGAAAATGTTTAGCACAGTACCACATGGGATATCCTTAATAAGGATCTTTTACTTCTAAAAATAACTTGCTCATTAGGAAAAAAACTTGGAAAATCTCAAAAAACATAAAGAACAAAGTGTCTATCACCTATAAGTCCTTCACACTACTAAGTCAACTATTAGTATATTTAGGTGTTTTAGGTTCTTCCAGGCTTTTTTACTTTCCACACACACACACACACACACACACACATACTATGAAATTGTGATTATACTCTACATATATTTTATATCTTCTCACCTACTATGTATTAAGAATTTTTACTTGTCATTTTAAAATCTTCAAAAGTTATTCAAAAACATACTTACTAATAGGTAATAAACTATTATGTGAAGGCAGTACAAAAACTGCTTAGCCATTTCACCATCTCCAGCCATTTAGGTTGCTTCTAATTTTCCACTATTATGTACAACACTGGGATACACATCCAAACAAGTGTTGCTTGAGCCTCATATTCCTTCCTCAGGCTACAGTCTTCAAAGGAGAATTACTGGGTCCAAGGGGAGAATCTTACAAAGATTCTCAGTTACAAATTGCAGATGACTGTTCAGAAAGATTAACCAACTTGTTCCCCCTCCAACAGTGTCTGAGAATATCTGACTCATTGCGTCTGTCTCAGCAACTAGTATCTTGCATCTAAACTGCCTTGGTCAGCAGTGAGACTGTAACCTTTGGTGGGGGTCTGGCCCTCCACTTGACCACACATACCAAGAGCTTGAACAATGTTCCTGAACAGTCAGGCTAAGCAGTAGAGCAAAGCTGGAAGAGCAAATGGGCGGGGTGGCCCCATAGTCACAAGATCTGTTCTGTTCTTCCTCCTCACTAAACACACACAAGACCAAATGAACTGCTCTATTGTGAGGATTTAAGTTAGAGGTTAGAAAGCACTTTCTGTCCATGATGAGCACTAAACACTTGGACTGGGGTCTTTCTAGTTCTTTTGTCTGGAGTTTGGATGGGCAGAGATGCTCCTCTGCTTGGAAAGCTTAGGGCCAGGTACATGGATGGGATGACAGGATGACCCCTGGCCTTAGGAGAGCCTCACGGTTCACATGGCAGTGAGCTGTGAAGAAAGTGTCAGCAAAATGAGGTGGTTGAATTGGTTCATTGAGTCCCTGTGAGTGCCAGGTACTGTGTTGGTGCAGAGGGTCTTCCATGCACTATCTACCTTGAACAATAAAGACAGACCAAGTAGCCCCTGTTTAGCCCACAGAAGAAGTTTTATAGTATACAAAGGTCTTTGCCTTCATGAGGGTCCTGGTCAGTCCCTGGTCACATGACCAGGTAGGTAGTGCCTAGGTACTCTGACCTGCTCAGCCTTCCTCACCTTTCTTCTCAGCACTTCCCCTTTCTAAGACATCACCTGACTTCCCCATCCTTGGTGGGCCCTGTAGCCACCTGGTGAACATCTGTCAGACCTTCAGAAACTGTGGCCAAAAGAGCCAGGGTCCCCTTTTTGAACACCAGCCTGGGTACCTGGAGATCCAATGATGTCCTGACTTCCTTTCCCACCACCACCCGGAGCTGGACAGATCAAGAATCCCTTGGGATTCACACACACACACACACACACACACACACACACACACACACACACACACAAACACACACACACACACACACACACAGTCCCTGGGCAGGAGCCTGTGTGGCCCCATATCTTGTCTGTGGTATCCCCTACCCACCATCTCCTTGGGTCTTCCCTAAATGCAGCTGGCCAGACATGGCCCTGTTCAGAAGTACCCGTACCTACGTCCTCCTGAAAAATACTCTCAATTACTTTACACACTCAACTACTGAAAAATTCTCCTTCATTAGGGCTGCCTTCCTGAACCGGCTCACAGGAAGGTGATCATGTGGCCCATGGTTTTCAATCTCGCCCCTTGCATGAATGCCCATAAGATGGAGTCTGTATCCTTATGCACAGACTGTCAGTCTCATGACTTGTTATCTCATGAGGTTTGGGTTTAGGTCATTTGTGACACCTTTTGGGGATTCTGAGGGTGAGCTAATTATTGCTGGCAAAACTCCATGCATCTCCTAAAATAAAGGGTCTTACCACCTCCTGCTACCACCTAACTTTTTTTTCTCTTTTTCTCTTTAGGCAATACTTGTTGTCATGGAGATTCTAACACAATGGGGCAGGTAGGAAGCCAGTTGCTAGGCAACGAGATGCTGGAGGTACAGGATTGGCTGCCAAGGTCTAAAGGAGCAGAGAGGATGGAGAGGGAAGGTGGGAAAGTAGAGAAACACCCTGGGGGCAACACAAAGACACAGGAGAGAAGCAGAAGACAGGACCAGGGTAAAGAGGAAAAACAGTAGCCAGAAGCGAAAATAAGCCACCTCCCTGGTGCTGGGTCACCACCTGTTTATTTGCTAGAATGCTTTCAGTAAAAACAACAAAGCAGAACAAACATACATTGATATATTTTCATAGCTGTGTTGACATTGTAGCAGGATGAATGGAGATTTAGACAAAGAAAAGTTCCTGCCTGAGCCCGTGGGTTCGAGACCCGCCTGGGCAACTTGGCAAGACTGCATCTCTACAATAAATTAAAAAATTAGCCGGGCGTGGTAGCACGCGCCTGTAGTTCCAGGTACTTGAAGGCTGAAGCGGAAGGATCGCCGGAGCCCAGCAGGTCGAGGCTGCGGTGACCGGGAGCGGCCACTGCACTCCAGTCTGGGCGACAGAGTGAGACTCCAACTCAAAAACAAAAAAAAACAAAAAGAAAAGTTCCTAAATATCAGGGCAGAAAAATTCTACAAGAAGATGCTATGTACAGTGGGAAAAGTATGGGCTTTAGTTGAAAACTTGGGCCTGAATCTTCACTCTACCCCTTCCTTGATGTGTGACCCAATCATGTGGCATTACCTCTTTGAGCTTTAGATTTCTTATCTATCAGATGAGAATAGCAACATGTATCTCACAGGGTTGTTTCAAGAATAAACTAGATGAGTGATGAGCTCTGGCATACAGTGGGAGCTCAGGAAGTGGTCAATCACATGGTTATTGTTGTTGGCCTCTTGTGACCAGTCATTTGCTGTTATCTTAATCACCATTGTTGTGACTGGAACTGAAAGGCTGTGCAGTGAAGTGGGAAGAGTCCTGTTCTCAATGCCCAAAGACCTGTTTTTCATCCAGACTAATGCACCTATTGTCTATGAGACACAGGCAAACTATTATCCTCTCTAAGTCTCAGCTGCTCATCTGTAAAATGGGGATAACAATCTCTCCCTCATTCACCAGGTGGATGTCCTAAGTGGTGAGTACTCCCCCTGACCTCCTGTCTGGTCTACTGTCTGGAGTAAGGCTAGTTTCCACCTTCCTTCAAGGAAGAGGGGTTCGAGATGCCTGGGTGCCCTTCCAAGCACCTAATTCTACCTGACTCTGGAGAAGATAGAAAAGAAAGAGAAAAGTAGTCACATGGAAGACAAAGCAAATGCACATCCTCCAGGTTAATCTTCAGACAAATTAATTTGGTCAAAGCACTGTCTCCTATCACCAGAAGCAAAGGCAGCAGAGTGGCCTGACTGTAGTTACAGGCAAAAGCATACAACAACCATTTCCCGATGCAGCAATTCCATGCTGGGACTATATGAGGTCCGTTCATGAATATGGGACTCATCAAGGCATAGGAGAAGAGATATTCAAGGGGGTAGAACTAACCGAGTTACCTCAGGCAGTTGGAGCTTTGGCAAGATACTGGATGCCTCCCAGGAAACTGTAAAATCTTTTGGAGCCCATAAAGTTCAGGGAATTATTTTTGACATCTAGCCTAAACCTTTCCTGTTGTAATTTTCAGTCTAGTCCCCTGGTTCTGTCCTCAGAGAGCAGTTTAACTGGCTGAGAAGGTAACTGTCTCACCAGCTTCTAGGTTCACGCCAGGACTGGAGCGGCAGGCAGGAGAGCAGTGACTCACACAGACGCTGTTTAACTCAGCTGTCTCACTGTCTACACTGCTTCCCGAGCTCTCGCCCCCAATACTCTAAATCCCTCTGTGGTTTTGAAGCCGACTTTTCCAATAATACCAACCGCATCAGAGGAATGCTGTTACCATTTCTGCTTGGCTTGAGCCAGGTTTGCCAGGATGGGGGGAAGCTGGGCATGGGAGCTGAGTAGGATGGGGAAAGGCAGGAGTGTGATAGGAGCTGAAGGTGCCTGGTTTCCAGCCCTGCCTCCTGGAGCACGCCCCAATGAGAGCAGCTCCCAGGGACTTCAGACTCTGGCTGAGTTCGTGGTTAAAAAAAAAAAAAAAAGATAATTTAGAGAAGAACCTACTTGTAGCCTTAAAAACAAGGGGTTCTTTTATTTATTTATTTATTTATTTTTATTTTTATTTTTTTTTGAGTTGGAGTCTCACTCTGTCGCCCAGACTGGAGTGCATGGCCGCTCCCGGCCACTGCAGCCTCGACCTGCTGGGCTCCGATGATCCTTCCGCCTCAGCCTTCCGAGTAGCCGGAACTACAGGTGCGCGCTACCATGCCTGGCTAATTTTTGATTATTGTAGAGATGAGGTCTCGCCAAGTTGCCCAGGCAGGTCTCGAACCCGCGGGCTCAGGCAATCCAC
>CAUYQG010078793.1:0-40703 GCA_963574415.1 Tarsius wallacei | reverse complement strand
CTATCACAGAAACAAAGAACTGAGTCCCACATGTTCTCACTCATAAGTGGAACTTGATCAACTATCATAATACTATAAGAAAGGGATTGACAGTAGTGGGCAACTGCCAGGGGAGGGTAGGGCACACCTCACCAACAAGGGGACTTGTATAATGAAGATTTGTATACCTAACCCTGAAATGTACCCCACATCTTTTTTTTAAAGTATTGAATACCTCCTGTGCGAACTTAATGTCATAAATCATCTTTGCCTAAGAGAAACAGGGTAAATAAAAAGCTGTTTTCCCTTTCCTATAACCAATTTTACTTTCCTGAAATGAAGAATAAAGACTCACGTGTGGACCTTCCAGTTAAACACAGTGGACTGTTTTTATTTCCATCTGCTTCCTCCTGAAAGCCCATTGAAAAGGGAGCAGAACAAAGGAGATGAAGTAAAATTGACCAAGTGAATGTCACCCAAAAATACACAACATGTGAGAGATGTCAACCAAATTTAGGAAGTTGCAAAACAGATGGGACAATATTAAGACTGGAGAGGGGCTGGGTGCTGAGCACACACCTATAATCCCAGCATTTTGGGAGGCTGAGGCAGGAGAATCAGTTAAGACCAGGAGTTTGAAACCAGCCTAGGCAACATAGGGAGGTCCCATCTCCACAAACAAACAAACAACAACAACAAAAAAAGCTAGGTGTGGTGGTGTGTACCTCTAGTCACAGCTACTTGGGAGGTTGAGGCAGGAGGGTCACTTGAGCCCAGGAGTTTTGAGGATGCAGTCAGCTATGATGACACGATTGCATTCCAGCGTGGATGGCAGAGTGAGACCCCATCTTAAAAAAAGATTGGAGAGAATGGGGTGCATTGAGAGGCGAATATATGTAGGGGAAATGTCAATTGCCACAAGTGCTGGAGAACGATTGGAATTTCCTAGAAAAGCTGACTTGCCCTGTCTACACAGTAGAGTTACTATTCTTTCTAACTCCTTGAAAAAATTCTCATATGTATGTGCCACAAGACAAGCTGAGACTGTCCATAGCAGCAAAAACTGGATCACCTGAATCATCCATCAACAGGAGAACAAATAAAATTGTGGGATATTTATACAAGGAAAATCACATGGCAGTAAAAAATGAATAGTATAGATCTGAAAGCAACAACATGAAAATATTAAATATATAACAATGTGTATTATAATTCACAAAGTGTAAGTCCACCTATAGAGTGTTCAAATCAAATCCAGTGAAAGTCTGTTACATCGGGGTATATACACATATGTAGCGTATCTGGAGAAGCTGTATGGAAAAGTGAGATACGGATGAACACGTACACACCAGAGAGATGACTGGCTGTCTTCAGAGTGGGAGAGGGGTTGTGACTGTGAAGGAGTATTCCACAAACTCCAAAAAGCCTTGGAAATGCTCTGCTTATTAAACTGATGGCAGGTAGGTGTCTGTTTTTAATGATAGTTACTACATGCATACTTTTGTGTTGTATCCCCTCCACCCCCGCACACACACAGTCACACAGAAGGGTGTGGTAAATGGCGTGTGGCATCCAGCAGAAGCAGAAGCAGAAGGACTTATGTATGAGAACCCCAGAAAAAGCTCTGACATTTCAGGCAGCAGATTCCTCTGAAACAATGGATTTGAAGGAACATTTAAACCTGTAGACTTCCTCTGTATCTGGCACAATCAGGAACTATCACTCCCAGCAAACCTCAATTTGTACTCTTACTTCTGAGCATACGGATATTTTTCTCTGGCAGAAAAAAGGAGATTCATTCTCCAGAAAGAATGAGTAAGCTAGGGTCCAGGATAAGTAGATGCCAGGCACAGCTGAAGACTAGAGTGCGGACAAGGCCTGCAGGGGCAGAGGGATCAGAGAGACATACACAGACATACCTGCCAGCCCCTTCCCCACTCCACTCTGGTTCCTCGGGCAGGAGATTGGGAGAATTAGGTTGAAATAGGAAAAACTAGATGATACTGATAGTTGAGAGATCCCAATAAGAGTGAGACTTTAGTCCTACCCTTTAGTGAAGCCTGCCTATTGATTGACAGGCCAAAGAGCTTCCAATTGCACTCTAACATCTTACTACATGTACATTGTGAACAGACAGTCAGTGACAGCAGGAATCTGAGGAAGGACTCTTATAAGAAAGATAGGTACCAAGACAATCAGAAAAATGAACCTCAAGAAAAGAAAGATGCGAGTAGCAGAATGAGACTAAAGGAGAAAACAGAACGGTTATTTTCAGAGAGAGAGAAAGAGATACTGTATTCACAAATGAGAACAAAACCATGAAGACAAGGTTTGGAAGGAAAATTGAGGATATCTTTCATAATGCAGACTACAAAGACAAAGTGTTGAAAGACGGGGGAAGAAGGTAAGAATGCAGATAATCAGCTTATAAGGTTGAATGCTTCAATGAGTGCAGTTTCACGTGGAAGGGTGGAGACAATGGAAAGGAGGCAATTATCAAGCAAATACTATGAGAAGATTTCCTAGAGCCGAAAAGCATGGATTCCATTTCGAAATAGTCCATGGAGTACTATTTTCCCCAAATTTTATAATTCTGGGGCAAAAAGAGAATAATAAAAGCTTGAGAGAGAGAGAGAGAGAGAGAGAGAGAGAGGAGAGAATGATTGAGTGAGCGCAAACCAGAATAATGTTGGACTTCTCAGCAGCAATCCTCGAGGCTCACAAACACTGGAGGTGTATCTTACACAGCAGGCAGTCAGTAAATAATGTCAAGAATAGAAGGAATAATAAAATAGCATTAGAAACATAGAAATAAACAATGCACAAACAGAAAAATGAAGTGGTTTGCAAGTGGTTGCTTGAGAGAGGTCTCGGGGTGGTGAGGAAGATGGCAGCTCTGAAAATTGCCTTGTTTTCTTAGAACATTGATCAAACTATAGTTGTCTGTCACTTTGCTATTAAAATATTTTAAAAAGAGGAATATTTTTGCAAATTTGTTTCTTTTAGTAAATGTTTTACAAAATTTAATTTTAAACTTTAAATAAAAAATGGACTCCTTTGAGGTATTTATTTAATTAAAAGTAATTTAATGGCCCATTTTAGATATTTTTCCCATATCTCCTCTTACTTATCAAACTTCATATCATCCATCTGACCATGAATGCTATAAAATTATTACATATTTTTAATAAAGAAACTAACTTCCTTTTCTCAGAAATAATTTCTTTTTTCTTTTATTTGTTTAATTGATTCAGGGAGTCCAAGTGCATGTTGGTTACATCGATAGATTGAATGGGCTTCAGGGATCCATTCCTCAAATGGTGAACATTGTACCCAATCAGTAACTTCTGAACCCTCATCGCCCTCCGTCTCCCCCTTTTAGTGTTCACAGTGTCTATTATTTCTGTCTCTGTGGCCATTTAGCTCCCACATGTAAGTGGGAACATGCAGCGTCTGGTGTTTTGAGTTAGTTTGCTTAGGAATCATTTCTCTTTCAGGGCATTGTAGTGTAGTGTTAGGTGGTAGCATTGGAGTCACACTGGCCAGGTGAGATTCTTTCCCTGCTATGTGTTAGCTGTGTGAGGTGGGTGAGTTAGCTAATCTCTGTATTTTGTTTCTTCAACTGTAAAGTAAAGATTTGAAAGGCACCTAGCTTGTAAGTTTATTGCAATGCATTGAGTTAATAAAGGTAAAGCTTCAGGATAGCACCTGGCATGTTGTGAGTCTCTAATAATGCTAGTTTTGATTGTTACTTTATTAGGCTTCTTTTAAATTCAAGCTTATTCATGATTTCTGTGTCTTCATGAAACACTGGCACACACTTTAAAAAGGAATACTAATCACACACAAACACACACACACAACTCCAGAATGTGTTTATTAGAAACATAGTGTAATTTTCTTGGCATAAGCAAATCTTTTCTTAGGTAATATGGACGTCCAAACTTTTCACTTTTATGATCTAATTTTATTAGTGCTTGTATCAAAGGCCAGAGTCTTTGTGTCCATTATAAATTTTCTTAGCTTTGCTTTGGGGTCTAGTGTTAAAATATTTGAAATAGTTCATTTTGGTTGAAAAGCGATTTTCTTTTTATGCCAAGATATAAAACGCAGGCGCAAAGATAACTATTATTCTCGAGGCTTTCTTGTCCTTTCTGGCTGGAAAGTCCATTTCCAGCTTTGGGCTCTGAATAAAACCTGTTCTGATCATCTCACATGTCTTTTTAGTCAACAATATTCACTCATTGCTTGTTCTTAAGCAACTTTATTATGCATATGAGAAACACAAATATATTTAAGACAAGTTCTTAACCCTTACTGAGCTGATGGTCTAAGAGAAGACAGGCAAATATATCATATTATAAACAATTATAGTTTTGCCATAGCAGCAATGTGCTTAAGTTGAGAAGCCAGATGGCAATGAGAGATGTTTTGTTTTGAAATACCAATTTATAATTATGTCCAAGACAAAAAGCACAAGGTTATACCTTAAGACGGAGGATTAAACAAAAATGTTTAGTATTTTGTTTAACTTAAGGGTGGCTGAATTTTGGTTCTAGATTAACAATTTTTAAAACACCTGTAAATCGTCTGTGTGTGTGTGTGTGTGTGTGTGCGCGCACGCACGCACGTGTGTGTGTTGCTGGAGAAAGACGTGAACAGGGTGGGAGCAGTATCCTGAAGCTGTAGATGGGTAGAGGGTGCCTTGCTTTAGGGACGGAATCTCAGTTCATGTGAGGTCTCCTTCTTTGCTGTCCAGTGGATGGGATGGAATACACCAAAGAGTTAAGAAGACATGCTTCTCCAGCAGAGCCCTAGCAGACAGCACCAGGTAATGCCAAAACAGGGATTCAGAGTGTGTGATATGGCAGTCAGTTTTAGCCATGAGTATTCAGGCCAAATCCAAATTATTACAATCATACATTTTCTACCCTCACTCCATATATCTGGTCATTATCATTAGTAGACTTTTTTTATTCTATTTGAGAAACTTTGTGCAAGTTTCTAGGCACAACATGGGTCCTTCCCTGAAATGTCCACCCTCTCAGTTCTCTTTATCTCTAGTCTTGCATTAGGGTCCCTTCATTCAAAGATCCTTTCCTAACTTTTCTGTTTCCCAACCATCACCATAGCACCCTTTGCTTGGTTCCATTGGGCAACTTAACACGCTCTCTCTTAAATGTCATGCTGCCTTGCCTGCATGCTTTCTCCAGACTCATTTAAGTCAGGGACCATTTAGGTGAGACATTTGGAGACATTTGAGAAACATTGCTATTTTCAAATAACAAAAGACCTTTAATCATACCTAGTAGGTTCACCTACTAAGATCTGTAATAATTTACTTAGAGGAAATTATTGTCATAAGCTTTATATATTCATTTTCAGTGTATAGACTGTTAGTCTGATAAATATCCAACATCTTTCCATTTGATCCTTTCTTTAATGTCTCATCACAGGCAGTACAATGAAGACCTTGTGGTACGCCAGTCTTATCTTTGTGGAAGATATGTTGCCTTGACTCTCAGTTCTGAAAAGATGGACAATCAGCTGACGACCCTCACAAGTTAGAGGCGTTTAAGAAAAAATTATTGTTCAGAAGCATTTAGATGTTGTTTAGACTTTTATTCTCTGGGTTAGTTGTGTTTAGTACTCTTAAAATCTAAACAGTTATGCTGAACATGCTGAATTAACTTAATGGGTTGGTCTTGAATCTTCAAAGGGTCACATGTTTGGTAGACGTGGCGGGTCTCCTCTTCCCGGCATCACAACCAGCACGAGGCAGTCATACAGACATCAGGTAAAATAGTCTTGCAGCCAAATCCCTCGATTTGTACAGCTTGTTTAGAGCCCACAAATTAAAAAAAAGGAAAAGAAGTCTTGATGGTTCTTGGTGAGTTGTCTACGAGTGTGCCTGGACATTTGTAGCCTCTGAGTCATGTCTGAGGACCCAGAAGCATCTGATGGCAATGCCTATGCAGTAAGAAGCCAACTCAGTAATTTGAGTTTTATTAGCCATCTGACTAACCTACTGTGCTTCCTAGAGCAGTCTGCCATGTGTGTTGTAACAAGGCAATGATTAAAAATATGACTAATTAAGTTTTGGTTGGAAAATTCTCATGATGTTCCGTTCAAAAAGAGAAATGACTAAAAGCTGACTTTTTGGCATTAATAAAATCAGTGACATGGTCCTAATAATGTGCTAAATCAGCAGTAGGTACACAGTTATGTGTTTATCAAGCTATTAAGAACTGAAGCCTGTATCAGTGACAGCAGCATGGTTTAAGATGACTTGTTTCACGAATTCATGTTCCAAAACAGGGTGACATTATTTATGGATATTTGTAATAGTGAAATTTAAGAGCAGAGGAAAAATTATCAACAACTATTTTCCAAGTTAATGAAATGTAAACCTACTGCACATAAACCCAGCTTTAACAAGTGTGCACTGCTCACGTTTAATTAAGGCAATGACAGATCCAACTGTTGGCGGGGAGGGCCAGTTTTGCTTAATTAGGGTCCCAAGTGCAATAGACAGTTTTAAAATAAACTGTTGAAAAACACAATTATTGAATTTTTTTGAATTCACTGTTATCAATAAATGTAATTCTTTATTTTTTGCTGCAGTAAAGTGTATTTTGAAAAATAATTGTTGACATATTCTAAGGACAAGGAAAAACCATTAAAATAAATGGTCTTTCCCATTTAATTTTGTTCTCCAATGTACATTTTAAGCATCTTAAAGTCAGTGCAGTGCCATTTACTTTGTTTTGTGTGCCTGTGTGCTATAAGTATACTATGACGTGAGCACTTTGTTCATCATTTAATGCACAGCAAACACCTAGTAACATCTACTCCGTGTCAGCATGGTGGTGAGTGCTGATCAACAAACCACAGCGCCTGCCTCAGTGAGCCTGGAAGGAGCATCCAGGCGGGAACGAGAGGCAGCTGAAAGAAGGTGCACTACTGTCCTTGCCAAGCCAGTACAGATGCCATGGGGTGACGCTGGGGTGGATGAGCTCAGGAATGGCTCTCTGAAAGAAGTGATATCTAACTTGAGGCCGCAGGTGAAGAGGATGGTGTGAAGGCTTCCTGGAAAGGTAAAAGTCATGCAATAGTAGAAGAGGAGGTTGAGTTTTGAGCCTGGAGAGCTTTGTGCTGAGAACTGTTTGACAGGAGTCTTGAAGGATGGTTTGTTGGGCTTCTTTTCACTGGCAATAGGGAAGTTAACAGTGATGTAATATGAAGGGAAGTATTGTTCAGCAGGCTCATTCAGTTTGACCAAGGGGAGGGCCAGTTTTGCTTGATTAGGGTTCTAAGAACAATAGACAGCTTTAAAATAAACTGTGGAAAAGCACAATTATTGAATTTCTTTTGAATTCACTGTTATCAATAAATGTAATTCTTCAATTTTTTGCTGCAGTAAAATGTATCTTGAAAAATAATTGTTGACATTTATTATTTAACTTATTCAAGTAATTTGTATATTTGAACCACTCAAAGGTCTTTCTATTCATATTAGGTTGGATGAAATTTGGGGTGGTGGTAAAGTTAACTTTATCTTGATCACATATATTCTTTTCTGCTTCAGCCTTCAGATAAGTTATTTGAATAAATCTCAGTGCTCTTGAGAAGGAGTAGAAAGGCTAGGACACAGGGTGTGGGGAGGAGAATGGTCAGGGGCAGCAGGCTAAGGAGCTGGGCAGGGACCAAACAATGGAAACTATCACACCGAGGGGTTCACACTTATCCAGGAGGAAGGTGATGTTGAGTTTCTGTTGTTATTTTAGAAAGATTACCTTCACGACAGCTGAGACATGAGGAGACTACACTAGGGGCGGAGAAAGATAAGTGGGATAACAGGAAGAACGGGAGGTTACATCAGGGACACACAGCTGCACGTGTGAGATGAGCAAAAGAGAGGCGTCAAGGAAAACACTTGGGTTTTTGGCTTGGGAGACATGCTGAATGGCAAAGTCATAAGCCTGGGAATGAGCAGGATCATAGGATAAAGGTGTGGATTTGGTTTTGGACAGTGTTTGAGATGCGAGGGCAGATCTGTCTCAGAAGTGGTTATGTAGGTGGGTAGTTGGATGGGAGATGAAATTTGAGGAGATGGGTTGAGCACGCAGAAGCAAGGACAGCCCTTGGTACATGTTAAAGCGGAGACCCGAAGACGTCAAAACGCCACACTCCTCTTCCCTAACAGTTTTTTTTTTTTTTGAGTTGGAGCCTCACTTCGTCGCCCAGACTGGAGTGCAGTGGCATGCTCCCAGCCACTGCAGCCTCGACCTGCTGGGATCCGGCGATCTTTCTGCCTCAGTCTTCTAAGTAGCCGAAACTACAGGTGTGCGCTACCACACCTGGCTAGTTTTTGCTTTATTGTAGAGATGAGGTCTTGCCAAGTTACCCTAGCAGGTCTCGAACCTGCGGGCTCAGGCAGTCCACTCACCTCAGTCTCCCAAAGTGCTGGGATTACAGACTGAGCCACCGAGCCCAGCCCCCTGACAGTTTTGATTGACACGAGAGCCAGGCAGAGTTGGAAACACCGCTTTTATTACTGGGAAAGCTGACTGGAGAACAGGCTCGATTTCTTTCTTTTTTTCTTTTTGGACTTCTACAATGACCTGGGAGTGGCTCTGTTTCTGAAGCCAGAAAATCTTGTTAGCCTTTCACCTAGTAATTAGACATATTTACTTGCTCCTGGCTTTGAAGAGACAGTGAAGCAGAGCACAAGCTGTCTGCATGAAGGCAGGTTAGAAAAAAGAAGTACTTCCAAGCTCACCCACGAAATAAGTCATTGCTCCTTCCTTGGGGAAGAGTGGAGAGGGGCTGAGGGACACTAGGGGTGTCGCTTTAGGTGAAGTTCCTTCACATGGAACACATGGCCAAGTAAATGGTTTCCTGAGTCTACATTTGGGAGGAGGGCAAAGGAAGAGAAATCAGAGCAGTCAGATGATGATGATGGTGATGTCGGTGATGATGGAGACTGAGGAAAACTGCTAAGATATCTTGAACATTTAACATCTGCTAAGCACAATCCCAGGCTCTTTATAATCATTGATTTCTTTAATCCTTACAACAAACATGAGGTCCTGATAGGGAAATGGAAGCACAATTAAGCAGTGGGTTTAAACCATCCAGGCAGTATGATTCAGAAATGGCTCTCTCGGGAAATAATATTCAGAGAAGGAAGAGAAGAATAGCAGATAGAAGAGCACAGTGGCAAGGAACCAAGACAGGAGCGAGAAGTGGGCATGGGCAGCACTGGTCAAATCTCCAACTCCACCTGTGACTTGTACAGTGTTGGCACTATACATAAAGAAAAAAAGAACAGTTGTTTAGCCCAACATCTCAACATGGAGAACACATGAACTGGAGCATTAAGGCAAACATCTTAAGATCTTGAATCAATCAAATTCCTATGTTAGGTTTGTTTTTTATTATTAAAGTATAAATACAGTGGTTTTAAAAATATGTAGATATAGCCTTTAACACTCAGTTGATTTGACCTAGGATGTGTTAATTAGACTGAATGAGTCCCCCCAAATTATTGTTAGCCTACAAAGATAAATTAATTAAATGACCCTAATATTTCCATTGCACTTTGCACAAGCAGTGTGAGTTAAGCCTTAGATCTTAAGAGACTGAGATGTGGGTCTTGCCCTCGTCTTAAAGAATTAAATGAACTTTTCTCACCCTGCTCCTTTTGTAGTGAGCTAGTAATACACACGTTCTCCAGATCACCCACAGTGACAGGCAGAGGTGCATCAATTAGGATTCTGAACGTGATGGGAGGCTCTACGGGTCTCAACCTTACTATTCTTGGTAGTTGTGGACACCATGAAAAACACCATGTCAGAAATAGGCTTCTTGGATCTTCTTACTGTAAAAAATTGGGAAGTCAATCAGACATCTCTATTGCTTTTTTGAAGTATCTGTTTCAAGAAACCCTGCAGTTGAAATTACAAGATGTGAGTGTAAGACATAGACATCTTCACATCAAGCTGTGGGCCGGGGCAAATAAGTTTAAGCCACTGACTTAGGAAAAGCACAGTTTCAAATGTCCCTCAGCGAGGCAGTGTTTCCCTTCACTGTGATGCAGCGTATGCTATTCCCTGGGCCTCCATCTGACTTTTTTCCACTATTCGCAACTGAAAATTTCAAGATGGTATGTGTGTCTCCTTATTGTTTCTTGACAGATTAGTTAAGAATACCACAGCATGTTCTTGTTTTCCAGAACAAGCAAAGACAAATTTGTAGGCATTCGTAATTTACAGTATCCCGAGTCTCTGAGATCTTTGACACAAATATCTCTAAATTTTGAATTTTATGTAGTTTCTTTTACCTGCCAGATTGCAATTCACAGACAGTAGATGCTTCTGACTGTATAGAAAACTAGCAACGGTATACAATCTAGGTTTTCAGAAATGTACTTGAAAAAGTGCTGATGGCTATGGTAATAAAATCAGAGTTAAAAACTGCTTGCTCATTTGTTTTATGTGGTCTCTACTGCTCTGTGCTCCCAAGTAAACAACAGAGTGCTCATCTATTGGGTGCCGCTTGGTTTGTTATTAAAGGTTAGTGTCATTAAACATTTACTTACCAATCCAAGTGTAAAAGCCCTCATGAACACATAAGAGTGCTTGGCCATGTGTACTTTACAAAAACAGGTTGTTTCTGAATGTGGAGATCCTTAAGAGAAGGCAAAATCAAATTTTAAATGATCCAGTGGAAGCAAAATGCTAATTACTAGCAAAACAGTGATGGGCTTGGCTGAATGGCACACCTGTAATTCCAGCACATTGGGAGGCTGAGGAGAGAGGATCACTTGAGGGCAGGAGTTTGAGGCCAGTCTAGGCAATATAGTGTGATATCTCATCTCTACAAAAAGTAGAAAAATTAGCTGGGTGTGGTGGCACATGCCTGTAGTCCTAACTACTCAGGAGGCTGAGGGGAAGATTCGCCTGAGCTGAGGAGGTTGAGGCTGCAATGAGCTGTGATTATGCCACTGCACTCCAGTCTGGGTGACAGAGTGAGACACTGACGCCCCCCCAAATGATGATGATGGGCTTGATTCTGGCCCAAAGTCTGGAAAATATTCACATGCACATACACATCTCTTCCATCACTCTCATAGTCACCTAAGTTGACCCAGAGGCAGTTTCTGAAGAGAAAGGTTAGAGTTGCAGAGTTTGGTCCCTCTCCCAAACGGAGAGTCCCATAAGCCACACTTCTTCCCACGGAGAAGAATGAGGAGGAGCTGGGGAGAAACCAAAGTGCTGCTCTGGGTGAAGGGCCTTTTCAGGGAAATGTGAGACCAGAATAACATTTTCCATCAATAGCCAACATCTCAAATCAAGGCAGAGGAAGAGAGGACAGAACCACGTAACGACTCTGTGGGGAGCTCGGTCCAATTTGAGAGGCTGTCAAATGTTGCTTCCAGTACCTCCCTGCTCCCTTTTCCAACCTCCCTGGCCTTGGAGGCTCATGCAGGGCAGAAGGGCAGTCTCCTCTGCAGTTTCTGGCATGAGAGTCACACACCTCCACCTCCCTGAATGTCTCTATCTGTCCTCTGCAACTGCAATCCCAAACTGGAGGAAGGAACAGGCTGTGTCCTCAGGTCTCAATGCTTTCTAGCCCCTCCCTGACTCTATTCTGAGAAGGGTTTTTCCTCCTCCCAGTGGGTGGTGAAGCATCCATCACCCCTTCACATGCTCTGATTATATTTGCCTCTCTATGTTCTAGCCCTTCTCCTTGGTTCCTTGAGCTACACAAATTCTTCCTTCTTGGAGAGCCAAGCAAAAGCCTGTCTCTGAGTTGGGCTTTTGGAACTTGTTTTGTCACTCTAAAAATGAGCATTTCTCTTTTGGCTCTGGATTCTGTCCTTCCTCTAAATGATGACATCCCAGTCCTCTCCAGGGACTATGGGTTAGCAAGAATGACCAGCTCTAAATCATCTGCTGATATTCCACAGTGTAAGGCTGATAGAGCTATGTGAAAAAGGGTATCCCCTACCTGCCACCCTGCCTCTGTCCCTTCCTGGGTTACACTACAGCATTGTTGCTTTCTCCCAACCCTGACCCCTATTTTAGTTTTCACTATGTATGGAGTGCATTGTGCTTGGTGAGATATATATATATACATATATATATATGACATATATATCATGATTCTATATATGCATCATGATGACATATCTCTTGATTTTATATATATATATATATATATATATATATATATATATTCAGCTTAGAACTCAGGAGCCTCAGGAAAAATAGACTTCCTTGTCCTACATACAGTGGAGCCCCCTTAACTTCAAGGGCCATGCCCCAAGACACCCAGTGGATGCTTGAAAGTGTGCACAGTGCTGAACCCTATTATACACTATGTTTTTTCTTATATATACATAAGTAGGATAAAGCTTAATTTATAAATTGGGCAGAGTAAGAGATGAATGACAACTAATAGTAAAATAAAACAATAACAACATGTACATAATGAAACTTATGTGAATGTAACTCTCCCTCCCTCCCCAAATACTGCAATATATTTGGGTGACTGATACCTTGGGAAGTAAAACTGAAGACAAGGGAGACTCCTGTACAAAACCAGAGAAGTTTGGCAGCCTCATGTCTGGTGGTCAGCTCTGTTCTAGCTTCTCCCTTTCAACCACATCATACCTGTAAGGCTCTTTACATTGGGAAGAAAAAAACATTCTTTATTTTGACCCATTCCCTCGTGCCTATTAGAAATAAACAGAATAGACCTAAGATTCACCATGTAGCAAAACACAAATTCCCACTAATAAAATTATTGAAAATTAAACTCTCTAATGGCTCAGGAAGAGCATTAGAGAGCGTCTTTGATATTTAGAAGCATCTGAGATCACATTCTGGCTACATGACCAACAGTTACTGGAGTAGTTAATTCTTCTAGCAAGGAGTTAGGGAGGCAGTGCTTGTGCGTCTGAAAGCTGCATTAGGAAAAGGACTTTAGGAGTGAAGTGAGTCTCCTGCAGGCCCTCTGGATGCATACCTGTCAGCTGGAGCCTGGGCTTCATACCAGTTTAAAATGTAGGACCCCAGAGTTGCTGGCTGCAGATGGGGCATTTCAACTGCAGAGGTCAACACCTCTCTCGGTGCAGCCTTCCCTGAGGAGCTGGGGTGCAAAGGTGATTTTGTCTAGTTGGGAAAGATGTGATATTGTTACAGTGTCTGTCTATTCTGCATGGCCTCTTTGCCTGTGAGATACCCTTGTGCCTTCACAATCACCCTCCAGAACCCTAGACTAGATACCCCGGCTGTGTGTGCTTGTGCTATCAGTACATGTCTTCATAGATTCAGGTTACTTACAAGTGCTTGTTTCCCCTCCCTCTGGTCACTAGCTCCCAGGCCTCAGCTGAGGCAATAACAGGTTTCCTCCGGTGACACCCATAACACCTCGGAAGTGGCCCCTTATCACAACTCACAGTCATTGGATATTAAAGTTTCATCTCTCTACCTCACTGGATACAACCTTGGATTGCCATCTATCCTTTGTTTCTTAACCCCCCAAAATATTTAAGATACTTTCTGGCTTTAAAAGTCTAATAGTCTAAGCAACTAACACTTGTTTCACATGTTCCAATATTAGCCAATTTAACTTGTTCTACAGTAGGTTTAACAGACAAAAGATACATTTCTCTTCATAGTCCTACAGGAAGAAATAAGTGACTGTCCTCTGTAGTGCTTACACGCTTAGGAAATTAAGGAAGAGATGATGTCACTCCACGGGCTCAGCAGTTTGTGATGGCCATGGACGTGAGTGGCTATCACAGAACATGCTCAACTGCCCTTTAATAAAGTAGGTGATGATGCCACCCCACGGTCTCAGCAGTTTATGATGGCCATGGATGCGAGTGATTACAACAAAAACATGCTCAACAGTCTTTTAATAAAGTATGTGACAGCATCACCCATGGGCTCAGCAGTTTATTATGACCATGAATGAAAGTGACTACTGCAAGATCACACTCAACAGTCCTTTCAAAGGATTTTCTTTGAGAATCTCTCAGTTGGCATCACAGAGAGCTATTCTCACCACCGCAGAGTGTAGATCTCATTGCTGAATTCCTGTCTTTACGTTTGTCTCTTTTTGTCAACATTTTCATCTGCTCCTTTGCCTTCTCCCTCTCTTTTTCTACTGTGTCTAGTTATCATTATCATTAGATCTGAGAGTTCGTATTCCCTCCTTCGCTGCAAAGTCACACTGTGGTTACTTTTTGGCATACCTGTGTACTGCACCGCGGGTTGCTTGCAGCCTTGCTAATGTTTCCATTTTTTCCTTTGTAAGCAATATTATTCCTTGTCCTTTGCAGAGGGCTTCACAGCCTGCAGAAACCTCATCCCAGTAATTCTAGGAGCCTTTTACTTCCCTGGGTATTTCTGAGTTGAATCTTGGCCAACCGTGTCTTACCAAGTCAGCAGGTTTCCTCCAAATATTATCATTAAGTGTTTCCTGTGTAAAATCCTGTCCTTTCCAATGTACTTGGAAGAAGGAAATAGAAAAAACGTGAGTATTTATATCGGATCTTTTCTTCTTACAACCAGCTGCCTGTGGATTCTTAGACAATCTCAGGGAGAGTGAAGTCCAAAGCTGGTAGAAGCTGGGCAAACAGAGGTTACGATACTAAAGTCTTTTCCAATGTTCCACAGGGAGTGATCATGCTTGTGTGACCTCCGCAAAGCTGTTTGAATTAATTCCCTTGATGTCAGGGAACAAGATTAAGTTTCTAGAATTTAGGGCATTGCTATGCCCTCTGCACAGTGGAGATTCCACAACCTGCAGACTGCCCCTAGGTCTCTGGGCGAGCAGCCAGGAGTCCTGCAGAAGCTCAGTCCTGGGAACGCCTATGCTGGGATGAAACTGATGACTTACCTATTTTTCAGGTCCTGGGTATTTAAAACGGGTTGGGTGGGGTGGTTGTTGGAAATGGACATGACGGGTAAGGAAGGACCAGGAAAAACTTGAAATGGAATGTCAAATTTCTTCTTTCAGAAGAAAGGAATGCTGACCATGGGACATAAAAGTAATGTCAAATCTTGTTGAAACTTAAATAGCTTGAAAGACTCAAGGAAAAAAAAAATCTTTGGGTTTGTTATATTCCTATAAAAATATCATACAATTTTCTTTAGTTTCCTAAAACTTTTATATTAGCTGAGGATATATTTATAAGGTATATTTATTAGCTAATTTTTGCCTTATCTTTAAAATCCTATATATTAGAAATAATTTTTAAACTTATGAATGTGCTTGCCTTTTTTTTTCATTCTGAGTACATGATTCTTGCCCTAGTTGTCTCCAATAGCTGTTCATCTAAGGGGAAATTAGGATTTGTTATGGAAGGCATGTAAATAGAAAGAAGGTGAAATCACTAAGCTCTTGACTTGCAAAACAGTATTATACAGTGAAACAATTTCCTTTCCAATTAGATCATTTTCTTGAGAAGATTTTTTAAGCTTCTTTGTTTTCTCCTTTTAGAGAATCAGCTTGCAACCTTCGAAATATTGCTTCATATAATTCTCAACAGTGTACAGAAAGTGCCCATGTGGGTCAGAGGGTTGGGTTCAAGGAGAGAATATACAGAGTGAAAAGTCTATATCTTCCAGGCCACAGGTACGGTGAAATGGGGGACAGGAGAAGAATGTACAGTTTTTAGGTCTATGTGTCCTGATTCTCCCACCATGTTTAACATTTTATGAAAACTCAGAGGAAAAGGAGTTGCTGCAGTCATCGTACATCAGGATTCTGAGGAAGAGATTGTCTGGCAGGATATCCTTCCACCGGCAGCTGGTTCCTGAGTGACACAGGTGGGTTTTGGAAGTGGCTGAGGGTGTGGACGGGGAGCCTTCTGGAGTGTTGCTCTACCTGGGTAAGGTAGCTCTAAGTCAGAGATGTAAAGCAGACTGCATGAGCCTGGTCCAAGTGTGAGCCTTGGACAGACTTTAGGGGGATCTCTGGAATCAGTGGAGGCCAAGATGTGTCTCAGTGCAGAAGCTCTGCAGGATTTCATGAACAGAAAAAGCATGTCTCAAGAAGGCTGGGGCTGGGCTGTGGAGACAGAAAAGCTGGGACATGCTAATGTCTAAACACCCCAGTCCCTCAGACACTGGCTATTCCTTCCTTCTTTCCCTCCCTCCCCCTTTTCTCTCTCCCTCCCTTCCTTCCCTTCCTGTGTGTTTCCAAGAGACAATGAGAACTATTAAGGGGTCAACTAAAACTATTAAGTTGGATTTAGTTTAAATCATATTGTCTCCCTCCCTCCCTCCTTCCCTCCCTCCCTTCCTCTCCTCCTTTCTCCCTCCCTCCCTCCTTCCTCCCTGTGTGTTTCCAAGAGACAATGAGAACTATTAAAGGGTCAACTAAAATTATTAAGTTGGATTGCGTTTAAATCATATTATATCTTCCTTCCTCCCTCCGTCCTTCCCTCCGTCCTTCCTTCTGTCTTTTCCTCCCTCCTTCCTTCCTTCTCTCCCTTTATTTTCTTTCATTCTGCCCTCCTCCCTCCAATTAACCACTGGTGGGAGCTTTGGGGGAAGACCAGATTTACTTTTTGCAAGTCCTATTTTCCCATTCTGGGCCAGAGCATCTACCCTTTTCCACTGTAAAACATTCTCCCCTAAGGTGTTGTAAGGCAGCCTCTATTCCTTTTGTCCCATGAAGACATCTGATAAATTAGCAGCAAAGAACTACTCACAAGGTTTGACTTCTCTCAGAAACAGTTACATATAACATAACCCAGGAAGGGTTCACTGCTAAGATCAAAGAAAGAGTGGTAAGAGCAAACCTTCAGGCTTCTCTAGTTGGTGGAACGAAGACTTTGGCAGCGGTTTTTCTCTCAAACCTCAGCACATTGCCTATGCAGAGACAGGACTGTAGTATCTACAAATTAGTTACTACATTATCTTGTTCCAGACCACAGGCATTCCCACTATTTCAAATGCGTCCTCCTTCCAGAAACAGGAAGGTATTTGGGCAGTTGCTTTCAGGAGTCCATCAGTATTGGTCAACTGTAGGGGAACAGGTCCAAATGTGGAGCATGGAAGGGACACATGTGATCAGAAGAGGTGGGACTGGCCTGGTTGTCACTAGGAAATTGCAGGGAATTGTGGGGTGAGATGGCAGCAAGACTGTCTGTTGCTGCCTCCCAGCAGAGAAGTGAAAAAATGTCAATGTCATCAATCTGGGAGTGAGCAAAGGGAGGTAGAGTTGGGAATATTGTGGGGACACATCTTTAGATAGCTTTAGCTATTTCTAAAATGAAGTTTGGAAAAAATTACAATGGTATGAATCTCAGTTCATTTGCACAGAGTGCCCAGTGGTGTTGAGGGCATGTCTGAGCCAAAGGTAACAGAATGTGATTGTGAGTGTAATACGCAGAGCAAAAGAGTCATGTGGGTGCCAAGGTAAGTAAATATTTGTTGTCCCAACACTATAAACAGGGGTTCTCTCTAGAATGGGTGAGCTGTTCAGGTGGTAATTTCAAGGTATTACACATTATGAAAAAAGGACAAAGAGATCATAATATGTATTAAAGCATTTTTAGGCAAAGTCACTTTTAAGCAATTAGTATATTGCAAAAGAAGTGCCTCTCCATGGAAGTTGTCACTGAATTAATATGGCTTCAGGGTAGTGCACCCTAGAAAGTGACTATGTAAGAGCTTTGGGGTCATTAAGCCCTGTATTGCTTCTGACTCAGACTCTTTTACTTAGGCAAGTCAATTAAAGTCTCCAGGAGACATTCTTGTCTGCAAAAATAGTGGTAGTAATTAATACTAGAGCAGTGCTTGAAATCTCTGATTTCAAGTTACGACATTGACTAGGCCTGCTCTACTCTGCCTGGATTTATAGTAGAGGACCAGGATCCAAATGGTGTGCTCCCTTATCTCTCTCTCTCTCTCTCTCTCTCTTTTTCACACACACACACCCACACACATACACACACACACACACACACACACACGAGCTAAAGAGATCCCAGAGAAGTGAATTCAGAAATGCCCAAAGTTGATAAGTACTATGGAGAAGAATAGTACAGAAAAGAGAAATAGGAAACAGGAAGTCTTGGCAGGGGAAGGAGTCTATACTTTCTAAAGCATTTGAGAAAGTTTCTGAAGGAGATAAAGGATTGAGCCTGTGATTAGTTGGGCAAAATGTGATGTAGGAAGATAAACTGCTGGTACCAAAGTCCTATGGTGAGAGTATGTCTGGTGTGCTCCAGGAACAGTAGGAAGACCCGTGTACTGGAATGGCATGGAAAGGTGAATGCTGGATGTGGCAGGACATGAGGTCAGAGTGGGAGAGGGGCCAGGTCATGTAAGGTTTGTAGGCTATCCTAAGGGCTTTGTTTTTTTTCTATCCCTGAAATGGAATGTTGTTAGAGGGCTTTGAGAGAATCACCTATGTTTGAACAGGGTCACTTTGGCTGCTGCGCTGAGAAAAGACCATAAAGAGATAAACATAAGGGCAGGGAGGCCAGTTAGGAGGCCATCACAGTAATCTGTACAGGAGATGGTAGTCATTTGCAGAGAAATGGGCAGCCAGGGAGGCATCGATATGGTGTGACTAACAGTTGGATGTGTGCTATAATGAGAGATTTCAGCCAAGGCCTCTGGAAGGTGGAGTTGATACATACTGTGGAGAAGACTGTAAAAGTAGGGTTGAGAGGGAAGGTCAAGAGCTCAGATGTGGACGTGTTAAGTTTTCAATGCCTGTTAGGCATCCAAGTGAAGTTACAGAGTAGGTGTTTGAGTGTATGAACTTGGAATTCAGAGAAGATATCCAGGCTAGGGTAATAAATTTGGTAATTATCACGTAAAGATGATATATAAAACCATGATGCTGGATGAAGTCATCAAAAGAGCCAATGTAGAAAGAGAAATGGTCCAAGGACTCAAGCCCAGAGTACGTCAATCTTAAGAGATGGAGGAGACTAGGAACCAGTGGTGGAGACTGAGAAAGAGTGACCAGTGAGATCAGATGGAAAGCAGGCGAGTGTGGGTTGCCAAACATCAAGTGAATGAAATGTTAACAAGGAGGGAGTAAGAAATGGCCTCAAGTGCTGTTGAAGTCAAGCCAAAGACAGCTGAGCATCAGTTTTAATAAGTTGGAGGTAATTTGTGACCTAGGTAAGAGCAGTTTTGTGTGAAGCGTAGTTAAAAAGGATGCTGAGGGTGGTCTCAAGAGAATAACAAGAGTATTGAAGAGAATAGTAATTATTTTTAGGCATTTTGTTATAAAAAGAAGAGAAATGGAGCTGTAGCTAGAGTAGCATGGGAAATCAAGCAAAATTTTTCGCTTAAGATGGGAAGAATAACATATTTCTGTGCTATTGGAAAATAGTACAGAAGAAACATCTGGTGATACATGAAAGAAATGGAAGCATCACAAAGCAATGCTTCCAAGTAGATGAGGAGAAGTGGGATTGATGCATAACGGGGGTGTTTGGGCTTCACTTGGATATTGGACTGTTTATTCAAAGTTCCAAGAAAGGCAGGTATGTGGACACAGAGACAGGCAGCCTGGCAGGTAGTAGCGGACATTGATGAAGATTCTCTTCTGGTTGCTTTTATTTTCTTAGGGAAGTATAAGTATAAAGCCTGGCTCTTTGTTGAGAAATCAGAAAAGTGGGAAACAATATGGGCCAGATAAACACAGAGGAGCCCCCAGGCAGCCTTGATGCCAAAGGAATCACCAATGTGAGTGCATGCTTTTCTCTGGCTACATCCGTGTGGATGCAAGCATGGTATACGGTTCAGTCGGATTCCACCACGATAAGCTTGCCATGTAAGAAGTAGTAGGAGAGAAGCAAGGGATTTAAGATACATGCAAAATGCTGATTAAACTTATTTATCAGGGATTTCAGGCTTCTACATAAGTGCAGGAAGAGATGAAGTGGGTGACGGGCCAGGAAAGATGGCAGGATCTATGGATTATGGACCACGGTGCGTCAGAAAATTGTAGAGCTGGGAACCAGAAAAAGTTGAAGAGTAATAAAGTGGTGGACAGTGGCTTAAATGCTTCCTATGGAGATCAGGAATAAGGATTTTGGATTTTGTTTTTAATTGGATGAAAGGCTTTTGGAGGGTTTAAAGAAGGGGAACAGCAAGATCTGATGTCTTTAAAAAAAATGCATGCTAACTGCCCTGTTGAGAATATGATACAAGATCAACAGCAAGAAGGTGATGGAAACTGGGATGATTTGGCATATAGTTTAGAATGAAGTTAGAACTGGCGAATGAATTGGTCATGGGGGTCAGCAAAAATGGAGAATAAAGCATTTTTCCTGATTGTCTTGGTTGAGCCACTGGGTGACAACTGGAGCCATGATTTCCTCTAGGAAGAAAGCAAGAGTTCCCTCTTGAAGATACTTAGTTTGAGATGCTTATTCTATATACATGAGGAAATATGAAAGAGTGTGGACAAAAGCCGCATGTCAGAGGCCAGAGCTGCTGTCTGAGACTGAGTAAGAGGATGGTGTCTGAGAGAGTGGGTCTGCATGGGTTCACTCAGGGTGTATGATTAGAAGAAGTGAAAAAGTCTCTCTAGTTTATCAGTGAGCATGGGACAAACATAAGAAAGAAGAAGGAACATCCTTGAGCATATAAAAAGCAAAGTTAGTTAGCACAGAAATGGACTCTCAAGGAAGACAGATGATCTTTTCTTTAAATCCCCCAGGAAAAGAAAACAAAAACTGCCTTCTTAAATGTGGGGCAGCTGGCAAAATGGCCTTCTGTCCCACAAGCTTCTCAAGCCCTGTGCAGTAACTGCTCAAACCATGGTCGGGGTCACCAAGGAGTCAATTTTTCCTGAAAGGTAATAGGACAGTTACTGAGTGCTCCCAACATATTCTGGTATTTGATGAGCCCATTGACATGTGTTCTTGAATAGTGTGTTTAATACTTAGACCAACCATGTCAAGCTGTGAAAGTCTTAGGTCATCAAAGAGGCAGGTAATACGCAAATAGTGTTGTAGGACAGTAAAGTAATTTTGAGTTTTTATTTATGATTCAAGGATAGCTTCATTAATGAAGACGTTCACAGGGAGACTGAGGGACGCCTTAGCTTGTCTAGAAATCTTTGGTGATTGAAAAAAATCTCACTTAAATGTGATGTTCCTTTTTCACTGAGCAAGTTTACAGCTTTACATTTTCTGAATGTTTCTTTAGCAATAGTCTACAAGCATAGCAATTACATATTCCTCTGTAGTTAGGTGATGTTTTTACTCCAAGTATTTTAGGGATGGTTCAGTATCTGATTCCCTGCTTGATGCAAAACAGAATGATACTGAGAAAACAGAAGGATTTTGCAATATTCCAAAATGAATTGAATGCAGAAAGAATGCCAAGAAAGAAAGAATGCCAAGGAAGAAATCACAGGGCTTCTGAATCACAGAGACTAAGCTGAGCAGAGCACGAAGGTATGACTAAAGACAGTGAAAAATGATAATTTTTAACAAACTAGGAATAGAAAAAAATGCACATTTACTATAGCTATTTGCTTTGAGATTTCATTTGCCTCCTCCCTTCTCCTCTCCTCCCTTCCCCCTTCCCTCCCCTCCCCTCCCCTTCCCTCTCTTCCCCTCCCCTCCCCTCACTTCCCCCTTCCTTTCTGCCTTTCTTCCTTCTTTCCTTTTGCCAGAACTCTTTCTGCTCTGAAATATCTACTCATGGTTCAATAGACGTCTCCTCTGTTGTTTTACAAGGAATTCCCTTTTGTTTCATGGTTTTAGTTTGACAGAGAATTCAGTGCAGTTCATCTCTGCTGTGAGCTAACAATGTATTAGGTATTATGCATATGTTGCTATGGAAGAAAACATATAAAGATAGAAGTCCTTCTTCAGATGGCAAGATATATCACAGAGGAAGAAAGGAATTATAGTGTAAATTATTTTGGATTTGGGAGCCAGACTGCATGACACTAGTGTATGATGTTGAGCAAGTTACTTAACCTCTGTGTGCCTCAGTTTTGTCATTTATAAAAAGTAATAATACTTATTCCTCATTTATAATAATTATATAATAATCTTTATTTATAATTATTATTAATTATCTTTACTAATTATTTACTTATAATTATTACAACTAATATATTATATATTATATATATAACTAATTATATATAATTATATTATATATTATATATATAATATTACTAATTATTTACTAAGAATAATATATAATATATAATGATGTATTATATTATAATATAATATATTACAATTTTTAATAATTCTAGTATCAATGTATAATAACATACTATTAGTATAGTATATACAATTATGCAATTATTAAATAAGTATATTGTTATTAATTGCTATTATCAATCATATATTTATAATTATAATTATAAATAATAATTATAACAACAGTTATTTGTAATTATTATAATTAAATTATTAAATTATTTATTTGTGATAATTATTATAAATAATATTTGTTTATTGTTATAAATAATATTAAATGTTATATAACTAATTTATACATTTACTATTATAAATAATATTTATTTTATAAGGTTTTAGTGAAGATTAAATAAGGTGCATATTGGAACGTACCTGGCTTAGAGCAAGCATTGTATAGGTATAACTTTTATTTATAATTATGTACATATGAAAATATGAAGTATTGTCATGTGTTTCCTAACTCGCTTCCCACCCTCCTTTCATTTATCAGCACATTGGAAGTGGCAATGGTCATGAAAATCCCTCTTTCTTCCCCAGTTCCCTGCTTCCTTTCCTCTGTCCTCTGCCTGACAGCCTCTTTATATCAGTCTGTGTCTCCCGTGCTGCTTCTACCTGCTGATGAACTCCATGCTGGCCTCCTTTGCTCATTCTACACACTCTCCCTGAGCAATCTCACTCCTCTTGGGGCTTGTGCAATCATCCGTACACAAATGTCCCTATTCTACATTCTAAATCCTAGAAGTCTATCCTGAGAACTTGCCTCCAGCTCTGTCTGTGGGGCTAAGAAGAACGTCTAGGGGACAAGGCGCTCTAGAAGTGACATGTGCAGAGCGTGCCTTGCCACCCTTTGTCTGTACTCCAAGCCTGCTTCCTGACTTGGATTTTTATGCTAATTACTGGCACCGTCACTATCTTATAACCAAGTTGGAAAACTTGGAGTCACCTATGACAGCATTCCGTCAGGGAATCAGCTCTGTCAGTTATACCTCTTAAACATTTCCTGACTCCTCCCCTCCCTTCTCTACCTTCCTGCTGCTGTTGACTTCGGATTCTCTTCTCAGAATCTGAACTATTACAATGCCTCTTACCTGGCCTTTCTGCCTCTAATTTCAAACTCCCTCCCTTTAGGTCAACCTTCACATTGCCACCAAACAGCTTCTATAGTAAAAATTAGCTCATGTTACTTTCCTGCTGAATTTCTACAGTTAAAGCCTTGATCCTTTTATTACATTTATCTGGGATTTCTTTTTTCTTTTTTCTTGTTTAGAAGTGAAGATTTCTGGAGCTAAATCCAGATTTGAGAATTAGAATTTTTGAGCACAGAGTCCAGGAATTTATATTTTTAAAAGCTCTTCAGTTGATTTCACGCTCACTAAGGTTTGAGAATCATTGGTTTACAGTATAAATTCTAACTGGACTTTAATTAATCTTCTTCATCCTTCATGACTCCTTTGCAATCTTTGCTCTAGATCTATAGAAACACTGGGTGCTCCAAAATTAAAATTGTATTTCCTACTTTCTTGATAATCTAGACCTCAAAATTTTCCATGAGTGTTCTTTTTTCCTTTCCATAACTAACTTGGCATATCACAAATAACATTTTCTCTCACCAGTTCTTGAAGACTTACCACAACAAAATCACTAAATCAAAAAAAAGGGAGGAGGGTTCACCTTGTCCTTGGTTCTCCATGTCCCTTGTTTTACTGTAATTTATCGATAAAGTTCAAAATAAAGACCACATCCTTCAGATGCCTCCAGAGTGTGCTCCAGCTGACCCTGCTGGCCTCTCGCTCCTCTCGCATTTGGTGTTTCATACTAGGCCTTCTCTCAGTTCCTCACATGGGCCATGCTCCCTGCTAAGTCCAGGTTTTCACACTGGCTGTGACCTCTGCCTAGAATATCATTTTTACTCTGCTCTCCTCAGTAAATTAGTATAAATGCTTCAGAGGTCTGTTCAGGTGATCTTTCCATGATCCTATAAGTCAGGGTTTCTATTCAATAATGGTGCTATACCTCTTGGACCAGATAATTGTTGGGGGGAGCTGTCCTGTGCATTATAGGGTGTTGAATAGCGACCCTATATGCTGGTAGTACTCCTGAGTTGTGACAACAAAAAATGTCTTCAGACATTGCTATATGTCTCCTGGGAGCAAAATTACTTCTGGCTTTGAGAATCACTGAACTAACAATGCCCTGTTATATATGCTTTTTTTTTTTTGAGTTGGAGTCTCACTCCGTCGCCCAGGCTGGAGTGCAATGGCATGCTCTCGCCACCCCAGTGTCGACCTGCTGGGCTTTGGAGATCCTTCCGCCTCAGCTTTCCAAGTAGCCAGCACTACAGGTACGTGCTACCATGCCCACCTAATTCATTTTATTTATTTA
This sequence comes from Tarsius wallacei, assembly GCA_963574415.1. Taxonomy (NCBI): domain Eukaryota; kingdom Metazoa; phylum Chordata; class Mammalia; order Primates; family Tarsiidae; genus Tarsius; species Tarsius wallacei. Next base: position 16,120 of record CAUYQG010078793.1, on the reverse strand, counting down.
TTATAGAGACGAGGTCTCACCAATTTGCCCAGGCTGGTCTCAAACCCGCAGGGCTTCCTAAAGTGCTGGGGTTACAGGCTGAGCCACTGAGCCCGGCCTATATATGCTTTTTTATGTAAGCTTTTAATTTTTCAATTAAAGAATAATTGATCTTGTAATTAAATCATCATGCTTAATTGCTATCTGACTGCTGAAATGTAAGCGCCATTGTAGTAGGGGACATGACTATCTTATGTACGGTTCCACCCTAGAACCTAAAACCTTATATAAGTACACAATGTCTAACACAGTGCCAAGCACTAAGTGTTATAGACTGAATTGCATCCACTCCCCCTTTCTACATTTAAATTCTAAATTCCAGCACCTCAGAATGTGACTATTTAGTGATATGGTCTTTAAAAGGGTAAGCACAGTGAGGTCAATATGACTATTGCCTTTATAAGGGGGAAATGTAACACAGGCGTGTGTGCATGCAGAAGGAAGGCCATGTGGCAACACCAGAAGACAGCCATCTGCAAGTTGAGGAGAGAGGCCTCAAAGAAGCCAACCCTTACAACATCTTGATGTTGGACTCCTGGTCTCCAGAACTGTGAGAAAAATATTGTGTTGTTTAAGCCACCAGTCTTTGTTAACCATTACACTAAGTTAAGAGCTCAACAAATCTTTTCTTGACCAAGTCTTGTGCAGTCTTGCACATAAGTCATTTCTTTTCTTGCTTCTAACCTTCAAAATATTCTCTTACACATCAGTTTTTTTCCTTCATTGAAATGGTGAGTTTCACATCTACATTGATGAAAAATATTATATACAAATTTGGAGTTTCCTCTGTAAATTTAATCTATGGCATGGAATAGCCACAATTCAGTAGACTGTTATTTCACACATCTGCTACCTCGCTGCTCCAGCCACTCTGTTTGTGGCTTCCCTCTTGTGTCTGTGCCTCACATTCTTTCTGTCTTCTCAGATGGGGCTCAGAGCTTTACCCTCTCTGTCCAGCCAGACCTTCATATTCGCTGTTGGCTTCACTTGCTTCTCTATTCCTAGGTGCTGACAGATTGTCTTTATGCTACTCTTTCCAGCATCCTAGAGTCATTTAACCTCTTAAATTTTCTCTTGACTTTTTGCATCAACCTGCAATCCTATGTCACTTCTAGCTGTGAGACATTTGTAGGTGAATCGTAAAACATAACAGTTGAGGACACCACAGTCAGATGGCCTAATCTTAGTGGGTCGACCACTCTTCCTGAACTACCCTCTTTAATCTCATGAGCTCAGTGTTATATTTTCTGCAACAACTAATTAACACATTTTATGTACTCAGAAAAATCTCAGTCATACTCCCTCTGCTGTCTTTCTCAGGAGATAATTACTTTCTACTTCATTTGCTAGAGTGTTCACTAAATAGTAGTCCCATGAGTTGTTCAGAGTAAATAGAGTACAGTGTCAAATATAACTGGGAGGTGCTGGACTAAACAAAAACAAACAGATGTCTTCTACTTCAGTATACTGATGTGAATTCAGAATATTAGGAAGGAGATTATAGTGGACATCTGTAATTATTTTTGTCTATATTCATGACTCCTCTCTCTTGCAATGGTACTCAAATTTCCTTTGGGTAAGTCACTTCCCCTATTGTCTGTTTTCCATAATTTTGGTGAATGTTTTCTAGTCACAGAGATAAATTCATGATACAAGCATGGCCAGCATAATTTGATTCTCCCAGACATTGTTTGGTTTAAGCATGGACATATAATCCTAGTTGGGAGAGTGAATCTACTCTTTTTCCCTTACATTTAATCCAGGAGACTTTAGACTTAGGCATTTTGTTGCTATCTTGAAACCATGTGGAATCTGTAAAATGAAGCTTTTATGTAGGGGATCAGAGCAGAGAAAACCTGAGTTCTAATGACATGGCTTGGTTCATGGTTCAACTACTCTGAAGTCATATATCTCGTGACTATTCTGTTATTTGAGCCAATATATTCTGTTTTTTATAGGTCAGTTTAGGTATAGCTTCCTGACATGACAAAAAGAGTTCTAGCTGATCTGGAAGTCTATACAAGAGTAGGAATGGCAAGTGAGTACTTGTGAAATTGGCTGAGTGCTAGGGTTGGCTGGAATCTCACTGAGGACTGCTCTGCTCAAGACTGACTTTATTCTTACATCTCATGTAAGAGATATATATATATATATAGGATTTAATACACTTATTATATATTAAATCTCATATATAATCTTAGATATACACATATGTATATTCATATCACAGTATGCATATGTATAGTATGTATTGTATATATGTGTGTGTGTGTGTGTAGTATGTATATTATATATATGTGTGTGTATAGTATATACAATATACACACACATATATAATATACATACTACACACACACACATATATATATATATACAATACATACTATGTGCATGTATACACACACACACACATCACCATCCCTTTGTTCAGATGTGGCTTCACTCCTGAATCCTAGGGTGGTAACGTAAAGGAAGCCAGGGACGAGCAAACACAAACATGTGCATTTAAAGTGAATTCAGGGACTTATGTCCAAGTTACTGGGAAAACAACCCTGAACAACACAGCCCTAGAACTGCAGGCAGGCATCTTGATACCATGTAGAGCCTAAGGAGGGAGCTGACCTGGAGAAAACCCAAAAATATGTATCATTTAAGTCTTGGATTCAACTATGTCCGAAACCAGAAATATATCTTTAATTTAATATGTGAGGCAATAAATATTCCCTTTGACATTTTCTGTCATTTACTAACAACAGATTTCCAACTGGCATAAGGTTATACTATGCATGATATTTCTTACTTTTTGACCATGAACTCTTTTTCATGTCACACTTTTAGACATGCTATGCAGCTAGTATTCCTTATAAATCAATTAAGATGTCTTTAGTTACAAATTAAAAGACAAACAAACTCACTGACAAAATGTTGGGGGGTAAGCGTTTCCAGGTTTGGTTAAATTCATTGGTTTGACAGTCATTAGGCATCCATGGTTTTTTCTAGTTTTCTATTCTGCCATCCCCAGTCAATTGGGTCCTTAGGCTAGCCTCTCTCAAGGTCATAAATTGTCCTTATTCCAGGTAATGCAATCTGACAGAGCACAATTGAAGAGAGGAAGAGGAAATTCTATTTTCTTGTGCCATAGCTTAAGAATGAGAAAATGTTTCTCAGATTTTCTTCCCCGCAGAGATTTTACTTATGTCTGTCCCTTTGCCCTAAACCGAGTTACAGGCCTATCCTTAAGCCAGCCATTGGCAGGATAATGGGATAATCACAATCGGTTAAGACTAACCAGGATTTACTGGTGAGTTGAGGATAAGGTTACTTTCCCTGGAAGATGGAAAACTGAATGAAATTGGTATTTTGTTTATAAGGCAGGAGGGACAACAGGTGTTAAGAGGGCAATTAAAAGGGTTTACCATTCATAGAATAGATGAGTACAGTTACAAAGGAGATTAAGTTACTCAGGTTCCAGCTTCTCAGTTCTCACTTGTCTTTAGTCCCCTCTCAGTCATTCAAATGTCTTTGTACACAAACCACTTTGTATGTACAATCCATTCCTGACTTAGAGGAACGGGAGTTTCTCTTCTGGTCCTACTATTAAATACTCCACTCTAGCGTTAGTCAGAACAGCTTTTGCCTGAATTTGATGGCTACTTCATCCTGTCCTTTCTTGTCTCTATTCCACATTTAAGCCTCTCTAGTTAACAGTCCTTCCTGTAATCGACTTCAAACATTGCTGTGCTTTTCCCTACCTATGTACATCTCTCACTGGTATTCTGCTCTGTGCCCTTGGGAATTCATCTCCTGATACCTTCACATGCTTTGCCCAGCACATGTCAGGTTCCCTCTGCTTTCCTGTGAAGCCCTCTGTAGTAGTGGAAGCTCTAGCCCACGACCAGTGCATCACAGGTAAGGAAGTAAAAGCTGACGTTTTCTTAGTGCTGTTTCTAGGCTGTTCTACTTCACTCCTCTTTAAGACTCAAATATTCCAACTAGATAAACTTCTACCTTCCCTTCCAGAAAATCTGACAGTGGCACATTCATCAAGAACATTAGCAAACACGTCCTATTCTTCCTGTCCATCCTTATTCTTGCTATGGTCTTGGGGTCTTCATCATCATGAAAGATTGCTCTCATAGCCAGTCTTATAGATTTTCTCTTCTGCCTTCCCTTCCTTCCAGTCTCCCTGCCTCCGTTTACTAATTTCTACCTCCCTCCCTCTCTTGCTCCCCCTTTCTTCTCTTTTTTCCTACTTTTTTATTTTCTTTCTTCTTTTTAGCTTTATTGAAGCTTAATTGATGTGCAATAAACTGTACATATATTTAAAAGATACAGCCATATAAGTATATTAATTAATTCTTCATATAAAAATGGTCTAAATTTGACAGCTTAAAACAACAGACATTTCTTATCTTATCATGTCATGCATCAGGATTCTGGAAGTGCCTGAGCTGGGTCCTCTGGCTTGTGGGCTTTCCTAAGGCTGAAGTCAAAAAGCTGGCCAGAGTCACTGTCACCTCAGCGTGCAGCTGAGGGAGGACCCACTTTGAGGCTTGCTCACCTGACTGTGGACAGGCCTTGGGGACTGATTCCACAGTCACTCAAGTGGGCCTGCCTTGTCACATGAACTTCCCCAGGGAACTTGCATCCCCCAGAGGAAGGTTTTCAAGAGCAAAAGAGAAAGTAGGGAGAAGGAAGAGAGGAGAGAGAGAGAGAGAGAGAGAGAGAGAGAGAGAGAGAGAGAGAGAGACAGAGAGAGAGAGAGAAAACATTAAAGGCTGAGCCACAGTCGTTTTATCACCTAATCTTGGAAGTGTGGAAGTGACATCCTATCATTTTTGCTACATTCTGTGCACTATATGTGAGTCATTACAAATAACCTGAACTTAAAGAAAGGGGATTCCATACAGGCATGACAACCAGGAGATTGAGTATTGGAGGCCATTTTAGAAGCTGCCTACCACAATAAATTATGACATATGTGCACACCATGAGACCATCACCACAACCAAAATAATCGACAGTAGTACCATTATCTCCCACATTTTCTCATGCTCTAGGATTTATTTCTCTTCCCACCTCCTTTCCCTATGAGTGCTGCTCTACTTATTTCTGTCATTGTAAGTTGGTTTGAATTTTCTAGAATTTCATTTAAATGGAATAATGTGTGTATTCTTTTTGTTTGACTGTTCTCTGTGCATAATGATTTTGAGTTTCATCCATGTTGCTTGTATCGGTAACTTGTCCTTTTTGTTATTGAGTAATATTTCATATCACATTTCATAATTTGTTTATCCATTCACCTGTTAGCAGACATTTGAGATGTTTCCAGTTTGGAGCACTTAAGAATAAAACTGATATGAACATTTGTGTCTAAATCTGTGTTAGTTTTATGTGTCAGCTTGGCTAGGCTATGGTTGAACAGCAGCTAGATGTAGCAGTTAAGGTATTTCTAAGATGTAATTACCATTTAGATCAGTAGACTCGGAGTAAAGCAGTTTACCCTCAATTCAGGCTAAAGATGGCAAAATCACCTCTTACCTGAATTTCCTGCTGCCATACAGATTTCAGACTCGCCAGGCTCCACAAATGTATGAGGAAACTTCTTAAAATGCATTTTTTTCTCTCTCTCTCTGATCTGTTTCTGAGAGAACGCTGACTGATTTGGCACTGAGAGTGTTCTAGAGGAACAGAATCTTGAGGATGACGTGCCCTGGTTGGCTCTGGGGTTTCTGAAATTAGTTTTCTAATCTGATTAGACCTGAAGTTTCCAGTGCTTCCATTTCCAATAGGAAAGAAAGTTCATGGCATGATGTGGCAATAGAGATGCACAATATATCACCATGGGATATTGCTAATCAAATACAGGAGGCAGGTTCTGGGGGACCGTGCACTTAATGCTTTGACATTTTTCTCAATTTTTTTTTGAGTCGTGGTCTCAATTTGTCACCCAGGTTGGTGTGTAGTGGATCATGGCTCACTGCAGCCTTGAATTCCTGAGCAAAAGGGATTCACCCTTCTCAGCCTCCCAAGCAGCTAGGGCTACAGGCATGCACCGCCATGCCTGGCTAATTTTTTTTATTTTTCATAGAGATAAGGTCTTGCTATGTTGCTCGGGCTGGTCTAAAACTTCTGGGCTCAAGGGATCCTCCTGCCTCTGTCCCCCACAGTGCTGGGATTATAGGTGTGAGCCACCGTGCCTAGCCAGATGCTTTAAGACATTTTTGTCAAACCAATGAGTATAATGAGATGGGCTGCTTGCTTCTGATTATGCTGGACAAAGTCTTAGAGGCCTTAAAAATATTATAAGCAATCGCTATTCTCTGTGCTCTTGCCATCATCTGTTGCTTCTGGATTTATTAGTGATGTCCATCCTTACTGGAGTTGGATGGTATCTCAGTATGATTTTGATTTGTATTTCTCTGATGATTAATGAGGCTGAGCATTTTTTCATACTGTTGGTGGGAGTACAAACTAGTTCAACTTCTGTGGAAAACCATGTGGTGATTTTTACTAGAACTAAAAATTGACCCTCAATATGGTCCAGCAATCCCTTATCTGAGCATATACCTGCAGAAACTAAAATCTTTATACAAAAAAGACACCTGCACACTTGTGTTTATTGCAACACTATTCACAATAGCAAAAACATAGAACCAACACTGCTACCCATCAAAAGTGGACTGAATAAAGAAAATGTGGTGCATATACATGATAGAGTACCATGCAACCATAGAGAAGGACACAATTATGGACTATACAGCAAATTGGATGAATTTAGAGTCCATCATACTCAGTGATCTATCACAGAAACAAAGAACTAAATACCACATTTTTTCACTGAAAAGTGGATACTGAACATTTATCACATCACTGCAAGGGAGGGGTCGGCAGTAGCAGGACTCTGCCAGGAGAGCAAGGGAGCATGTAATATCACTAAGGGTACCTGACCCTAAACCAGGGGAAGTGAGGACCAGTCGGAGGCCCAAACTTCACCTGCACGTAGACTACTTATGTACCTAATCCTAACTTGTATCCCACATCTTTATAATAAAATGAAGTTCTCTCTCTTTCTAATTTACTTTCTAAATAAACTATATTTTCCAATCTAAAGTTTTTTTAAAAAATATGTAAAATGTTGTCAGGAGTTGTTCCTTTTTATGACCTTTTCGTTCTCTTTTTTAAAATTGGCTTCTTATTCTTCTTAGTTGACTTCTTAATCAAGCAGGCTCTCCTCTTATGCTGACTGAGGCAACCTCAGCAGCCAAGGCTTGTTTGGTTCTGGTATGTCATCTTTAAAAGAGAAAACAGCTCATTCCTGATTGACAATAGTTAACGATAGTTTTGGGAAGAACTTCAACTGGCCTGGCCTGGTGGCTTATCCAACCCAGATCAGTGGCTGGGGGTGAATTTCTCGGATTGGCTGCCCAGGGTCGTATGTCTACCCTGGAGCTGGAGAACATGGCCAACTGTGTCAAGCCACATGGATGTGGTGGAGTAGGGGTGATCCTGTAAAAAGCAATGTAAGAATTCATTAACAGAAGAAAAAGAAAAGGCGTCCTTGGCACCATCTCTACCTCCCCCAGGCGCTCTGGTTTTTCCTTTGCCCTTACGACAATTGGTTTGTGCCTTAATAAAGCCATTAGTGGATTATAATTGTGTGTTCATCCTATCTGATTTTCCTGGTGATTATAAATTCTGTGGGGGCAGAAGCTGTTTATTTTCATCTGCATCTCTCCATGGCTTAGCATAGTTTCCAGTTTATAATAGTGCTTAGCAAATACTCACTCCTGGAGTTGTTCTATTTAATTGCTCTCCTGCCAGCTCCTTTATTGTCCCTGAACACTAGGTCTCCTCCCTTCACCTAAATCTTTCTCAGGTAGGCATCATTTTTTGAAAGACAAGCCCTTTTAAAAATTCATTATTTTTCTTTTCCCAAGGAGTCTCTCTTTTTCCTTTCTCTCAGGCTTCTTAAAATAGGAGTTAAGACTCTCTGCCTCTCCTCTTTCTCCCTCCTACTGACTGAATTCCACCATCTCTCTTCATGCCAGTGATCTCCCTGTAAAGTCCCCTGGACATATGCCAGCCTTGGTCCTTCTTAACTATGCCATGGCATCTGGCACTGGTGGTCCTTTGGCGTTCATTTTTCTGTGTGTGCTCCTGGTGTGCCTAATATATATCTGGTTGCTTATTAGCAAAACATTGTGTGTCTATATATATGTGCTAAGTACCTCATACATAGAGTGATGGTCTTGCCGTCAGTGGATTTTAAACTAGCTGCTTGCCTCTCAATTCCAACAAAACTTGATACCTGTGTGTCAGAATAGTCCACTAGCTGAATTTTGTACCTATAGATGTGGTTGCCAGTTCACTCAACATACTGTTGAAGACGATCCTATTAAAGTCACTCCTCGGTTCTGGAGTTTTCATTGGCTCCTCGTGGCAAGTATGGTTGAAGCTGGGGAGGAGGGCTCAGCCCCTTCTGTCAGTCACCCCACCCCATGAATGGCCTGTTTGCTTCCCCACCGAATCCTGCATTCTGGGCAACCATCCATAGCTCCTGCTTGAACACTTGCTTTCGACTCTCTGGACTTCTGATGATTACATTCTTTCTACATGTAATACACAGGCATGATTCCTTCACATGTCTTTTGAGGTGCTTCCAACCAATTCCATCTCTAGTTCTTCCATGATACCCTCTTGGATGTCCCATTAAGAAGTGATTACTTCTGCCTCTAAATATCAGTGGCATTTAGATTATGCTAATCTGCAACTTCAGGAACCTAGAAGAGCTGCATTTAGAATGTGAGCTCTGCTCCCAGGTGGGCAGAAAAAACTGCTCAGTTTCTGGCAGATCGTAGGATTTAACTCAATAAACATGAGATAAATGAAGGCATAAGTACCTGCTGTAAAACTGTCTCTGAAGGAGGATAAAGCATTTGCCCAAGAATGCGTCCACTGACTACGAAGAAACCAGATGGAACTTTTCCAAGTTCTCAGTGTTGTGCCAGATGCCAGAAGTAATCCACACGTCATCAGCTGCCACTGAGCAGATTTTGACTCTAATCGACAAGATAAGGAAAATTGGGAGCAGGGTGACACAGGAATGAGCAAATCAGCTCCAGGGCTCTGATTGTTTAGAATCCATCAGCAAAAACACACAAACAAACAAAACTAAAATACTGAATGTAGCCATCCACTTTGGAGTGCTAGTTATGTAACCATCTGTCCTCTTTAATAGTTAGGTAAGGGTGTGAACAGAATTAATCAAAGCAGCGTGTTTTCCATCATCACTGCTATTACAGCAGACAGGTCCTCTTGATGCTTCTGCTTTAGATGCTAAATTATTAGCTAGAGATTTTAGACAGTAGCTTTAATTTAAAAGGATAATTTGGCAGTGATCAAACTGACTAAGGACATCACCTAAATGTAAGAGTAAATCAGAAGCACATTATAGAGGTTTCCATTGGATTTATATCATTGCTCCCTCCCGGTCAGGGGTTTACAATGGTCTTCCACCTACTGCTCTCAATGACATGAGCCCTGGCAGCAAAGCCAGCATGTCAAAGCTGCTTTGGTGACCTGTGCATCTCTGCCTATTGTTGTCTACTCTGTGTTGGAGTGTGGTTCAGAGTCTCTCTCAGGTTCACTCAATCTCCGTTCAATCCCCCTGCTCTAATGAGGCTCTGCTGCTGTGCTGAGAATCCTTATTCACGACCCCTTTGTCCTGCATATTGTGTTTCTGTTGAGGTTTCCTTTGGTGCTCTCTTTTTCTTGCAGTCCCTTCATGCTCTGTGTCCTGCACGACAAGACAATGAGATCGTTGTACAACTTTTTTCCCTGGAGGCTGCCCTTTCTGAGCTTCACATCACAAACTATTGTCTTTTTCTTCTTTCATTACTCTTTCGGTTCTAAGTCTGTGCATCACTCTGTCTTTCTGCTGCTATTGCTGTTTCTCTCCTCCTAACCACACCTCATTTATGCTGACAGCACTCCTGTGAAGCTTACACATGCCATGCATCTCTGTCACCCTTCAGCTCATTCCTGACTCTGTGATGGCAAAGGGATTTACTTATTCTCCCTGAAGAAATCCTGCTTTTTGGAAACAAGACTGGTATTTGACAGAAGACCCCAAAGAGCTCATGTTTCCAAAAGACAAGCAAACAACTAAATAAACAACGGGCACACACAAACTTTTATCTAGGTATTTTAAATTTCTTCTTTTCCTTTATTTACAGCTTTCCAAGTCTGTAGCAAAACATTATAAAAAGCATAGATAAGAAAACTTGAAACTTCTTCTTCTGAGAGTTGCAAGCTTTCTTCATTCCTTTAAACTTATCATATGGTTCATAACAGTCTTCTAATGGTATAATATTCAGCTAAAAATGTAACATGAAGTCATAATATCTTGAGTTCATGGATCAGTTTTGTTGCACATAATGTAGGTGTTGTTTGTTCTTTGAATTTTAAAAAATTCTAAATTAGCCTGGCGTGGTAGTATACACCTGTAGTTCTGGCTACTTGGAAGACTGAGGCGGAAGGATCGCTGTAGCTCAGCAGTTCGATGCTAGGGTGGCCATGAGTGTGCCACTGCACTCCAGTCTGGGGGATGGAGTGAGACTCCAACTCAAAAATAAAAATAAAATAAAATAAAATAAAAATTCTAACTTCTCTTGTCTTTAATAAATCCTTTACTGTGAAGTTTAATTTAGAGTTTACTTAGAGTTATTGTTAATCAGGTCAATGGTGCTCAAACATTTATGTGGAAGAAATTGGCTCCCTTTCATCAGCAGCATAAACCATTCAGATTCCTCCTCGTCAAATATCTTATGAAATTGTATGATAATAAACGAGTAAATGCTAATAATATGCATGGAGCAAAGTTGCCGTACATTTTATTCTGATCCACGGGTCATTTAGGACTGGTCTTTTTAAGAAAACTGTCCATCAACTTTAAATATACAATAGTTCATGTGAATAAAAGACCATCAGGCATTCATATGAAGCCACAAGACATCATTTCATCAGTCATCTCAATTTGAAATTTGAATGCAAACCCATCAACGAAAAAAAAAAACCTATTAACACGCTACACATTCTTTATAGAAAGATTCAATATTTTACCTTTTCAACTGTTGAACAAAAAGATTTAAGTATATTTCAAATGGAATTTAGAGTGTTTCAAAAGGAAAATAAAAGCTTCAGTTTCTGTGTGTACTAGGAAGACAGACACACTATCCTAGGAAGACTACACAGAAGACCAGGAGAGAAGCCATGGATCGTGGGCTCAGTCTCTCGGGTCAGAACACAGCAGTAGCTTGTCTGTTACTTTCCTTTCTTGGAGCTTGGGTCACCTCCTGAAAGATTTACAATAACAAGAAATCCAAAACCAGCTTCTGAACAGTTGTTTTCTTCAGACAAGTACTAATTTATTAGAGAATATTTAGAAAGTATGACATGGAAGGAGTAACATACTGCTTTAACCTGATGCAAAACTGACACAGAATATGAACCTTGGAGCTAAATAAATGGGGCAACAGGAAACGGACATGACACTGAGAAGGGTTGTTTGTAGTACATAGTGTGTTAGGTTACACCGTTGATCATGACACTGGATGAATCTATATTTAACAAATGTCCTTTTATGTGCACATGAAATGTAGCAGGCACTCAACTATTTGTTGAATAAAGATAGCAATATATTATGCATAAAGAAAAATTGGGTCTGATATCTTCAGAATCAGTTGATCCGTGAGTGCTTTTGCTGAGAGCGGCCGGGCAGTGCCTTGTGGGTATACAGCAGCACCCCAGGCCTCCAGACCCACTAAATGCCAGTAGCACCCTCCTTTTGTGACAGCCCGCAGTGTACACAGACATTGCCAAGTGTCCCCTGGGTGGCACGTCTCTTCTGATTGAAGACTGCTGATGAGAAAGGAAGCACAAGGAGTGCGAGTGAGTTTGCCTCACAGCAGTCTGCTTTTAAGATGAGGTTGAGGGTGGAGAGGCAGGAGGGCTCTGCCATTTTAACTGTTAGATACATTTTAGCCATAAACAAATGGATGCCTATTGGTTTCCAAGACTGTTTTAACAAAGTGCCACAAGTCGGGTGGCCTAAAGAACAGAAATGTCTTGTCTCGCAATGCTGGAGGAAAGAAGTCAGAAGTCGAGGTGTGGGTGCCCTGGCTCCTTCTGGGGTGTGAGGTGCAATCGGCCTCAGCTTTGTCTCCTAGCTTCTCGAGCTTTGGGAGTCTTGTAAACTTTGATCTTCCTGTGTCTTCATGTCATCTCCCTCTACGTGTGCCTGTGTTGTGTCAACATTTCCATTGTATAAGGACACCTATCACTCTGGATGAGGGCCCCTTCTATGATCTCATTCCAACTGGATTCCCTCTGTAAAGACCCAATCTCCCAATTAAGGAGATTGAGATCCTGGAGTTATGACTCCAAAATATCTTGTGTGTGGAACACAATTCAACCCAACACAGTCTTTTTCTAAGTACTGTGCATTTAGTGCCATTGATGAACCATTAACTACCTCCAAGTTCTACTCACTGGTTCCTGTGTCTGTCACATCTCTGCTTCCTGGATACAGTACAAGTGTGATGGATTTTGTTTGCTTCTTCATACACCCACAAGAGTATATGGCAAGCGTTTATTTGAAAGAAGAAGAAACACTAATTGCTGCAGAAAAGGAGGCGGTTTGTCCCTCTGCCCTAATTGACATAGATTTACATCAATGGATTTGTCTGTTTTCCCCTTAAATCAAACCAGCACTGGGCTCCTTTTGGTAGTTAATTATAATTTAATTTCACTTTTCATTGAAAAATTAAATGTACAAATATTTATCAAATGAATGAATAGAACATATTCAAATAGAATGTAGATAATAAAGAATAAGTCTTCCTCCATCTTTAATTTTCTGGTCTTCCTCTCCAAAGGAAACAGTTGTTGGCAGTTTCTTATATATCCTTCCAGAATTTTTAAAAAAATTGAGTTAGGGTCTCACTCTGTCATCCAGACTGGAGTGTAGTGGCATAACCACAGCTCACTGCAGCCTCGAACTCTTGGGCTGAAGGGATCCTCCCTCCTCGGCTTCCAAGTAGCTAGGACTACAGGCCCACACCTAGCTAATCTTCTGATTTTTTTGTAGAAATAGTGTCTCACTAAGCTGCCCGGGCTCTCCTAGAATATTTTTGTGCATAGAAGAATATGCTTATATTTTTTTATATCCTCTGACGCATTCCTCTGAAATTGGAAGTTGATTGCACTTCTACAAAAACGAAAATTCAGAATCTGTGATTTGTACAGGTATAAAATGAAAGGCATGGACTTCAGGTTACCATAGAACCAACCACATAACAGGAGCCATTTCAAGTCAATTTTTGGATGTGCAACCACTCGAAGAGCTACTGACAGTAAGGTTGCTGAGAACAGAGCAATCAAGCTGGCTGTCCCAGCAGCTGGGAGGCCTGGAGAGGTTGGATGCTGGGGAGGAGGTAAGTGCTGCTGAGAAGTTCCTGAAGAGCGGAGCAGTGTCAGCCCACAGGCCCATCCTGAAGTTGTGGCCAGCAACGAGTCTGGCTCCAGAGTCCCTATAGACTCTGAATGGAATGAGATGTTCGAGAGTGATAGGTTCCATGACATAAATAAAGCCCCCAAAACCTCGGCAGAGGAGAGAAAAGCTGCCAGAATTCTCAATAAATTGGCACAAATTACACAAATTAGAAAATACTAATTAAAAACATCCTGCATCATTTGACATAAATTTCGAGTATGAATGTGAGGCCTTTACTTTCAAGGATGAAGCCACTGCTCTGGAAGCTAGTCAAGCAATGCATTGAGCTGTTTTCTGATAGCACTTGGTGGATTTGTGCTGAATCACTCTCTTCCTGCCAAGTTCCCTGTGCATGCAGTGGTGGGCATGGTTTGGCTGGTGGTAGAAAGAGAACCATGGCCATTGCCCTGGGGAGGCTGACACCATTTAGCAGAACCCAGCCTTACAACCCAGGGGGACACCAGCTTGCTGCATCAGTAAACTTAGCTGGCCCTGTCCAACTCTTACACAGTTAAACCTCAAAACATACATATTGTGGAAAGAAAACATACTAGTAGAGTTTGTGGATGGTTTTATACAGTTAAAACAAAACAAAACAGAAATAATGCTCCATTTTCCTGAATGTGATCCTAGCTTTGCATATTGGTTATGTTTCTCTGGCACATTTTGTCAGTCTTTCTCCGCAAATGCTGTCATGGACTGAGTTGTCATGAACTTTGCTAGCCTGTACTTTTAGAGTGCTAGTGAGAAAGACTATTATTATTTTGCTTTCTTTCAAACACCACGGTTTCTCAGGCTCAGCTGAAAATTTTAGTTGAGAAGAGTTTGGTAAATTATTGAAAATCCAAAAGTTAAACCTCCAAATAGCAAAGTGCTATGCTATTTGGAGGTTTAACTTTTGGATTTTTTTCTGCACAACTTAGCTAGAATTACCAGCACACAGCATCTCCAATGCCAGAAAACTTTAATTAAGGCAGTTGCTTTTTAAATTCTTATTAGATTTGGGGTCAAAGATTAAAACACATAGTGTTATTGGATGTGCTTTCTCCTGTAGACTTCCCAACTCGCATGAGGTTGTGAACAGCAGCTTCCGTATGCCTCTCATAGCCCGCGTGAATGTCCCAGAAGGTCACAGTGTTGGGGAAATGTCCACTGACAAAAGTGTTTGCCACATTTGTGACTTCCCTAATCTAATTGATTGTCCACTGTGATAACTTTAGAAAAATCGATGACTTATGTCTCTTCTGGAAGAAACTCTTGCCTGAACCGGTGGTGGGCAGAATTCTAAGATGGCCCCTGTGACACATTCATGAATATAGGATGTTATGTAAGACTCCATCTCAGCAGACTAACCAAAAGACAGCAAGAGAGCTGCTGTCCTGCTGGCCTTGAGGTAGCCTGCCATGTTGTAGAGGCCACATGGCAGAAGACCATCAGTGGCCTCCAGGAACTGAAAGCAAGCCCCAGGTGACAGCCAGCAAGAGAGTGGGGACCTCAACCCAACCAAAGGTGCCAAATTCTGTGCAAATCTAAGGGGCCAAGAAGAAGACCACAGCCTTGGATAAAATAGCAGTCCTGGCTGATGCTTTGACTGCAGCTTTGTTGGACTGTGATTAGCAAACTTAGCAGAAATGTGCTGGATCCTGACCCTCAGCATTTGTGATGTCACACATCAATGTTGTTTTAGGATGCTAGATTTGTGATGCTTGCAAAGTGCTAACTAACACCAAGTACTCTTACAAATCTGTATTCTGTCATGGATCCCAAAACTTGCCCGTGTGTCATGTCAACAATGTAGGACACTGACCGATGTAATCTCTAAGACTGAATCTTGTTTAATAAACATGCTGTTGAATAGTAAGTGCCATCTATGATAAACCCATAGTTAACATATTGCTAAATGGACAGAAACTTCAAACATTTCCCCAGAACTGGAACAAGACAAGGCAGCCCGCTCTCACCCTTCTTGTACAATATTGTGTTGAAAGTCCCAGCTAGGGCAATTAGACAAGAGAAGGAAATCAGGGATATCCAAATAGGAAAAGAAGAAGTCAAGTTATCCCTCTTTGCTGATGATATGATCCTATACCTTGAAAATCCAAGACAATCTGTCAAAAACCTGCTTGCACTGATAAAGGACTTTGGTAAGGTCTCAGTGTACAAAATAAGTGTGCAAAAGACAGTTGCATTCCTATAAACCAACAACAAGCAGGCAGAGACCCAAATTAAAAGCACAATGCCATTCACAATAACCACACAAAAAATGAAATACCTTGGCATCTTCTTAACCATAGAGGTGAAAGACTTTTACAATGAGAACTACAAAACACTGCTCAAAGAAATCTGAGAACACACAAATGGAAAAATATTCTATGCTCATGAATAGGAAGAATCAACATTGTCAAAATGTCCATCCTACCAAAGGCAATCTACAGATTCAATGCAATACCCATTAAGTTACCAACATCATTCTTCTCAGACCTGGAAATGACAATACAGAAATTCATATGGAAACATAAATTACCA
>CAUYQG010078791.1:76-30580 GCA_963574415.1 Tarsius wallacei | reverse complement strand
CGAGGTGAGTGAATTGCCTGAGCCCGCGGGTTCGAGACCCACCTGGGCAACTTGGCGAGACCTCATCTCTACAATAAATCAAAAAATTAGCCGGGTGTGGTCTGCGCGCCTATAGTTCCAGCTACTTGGAAGGCTGAGGCGGAGCCCAGCGGGTCGAGGCTGCGGTGGCCGGGAGCGGCCACTGCACTCCAGTCTGGGCGACTGAGTGAAACTCCAACTCAAAAAAAACCAAAACAAAACAAAAAAAACTTTGGTTGACACAAATTCTAAGTGTTCTGCAAGGGACCCGCCCTCCAAAGATAATTCCAATTTTGGGGGGGTCACTTACGTCGAGGGACTGCTTTACATTCTGAACTTGTTAACTCACTTATCCTTTGAAACTGCCTCTGGCACAGGTGCTGTTGCTATTCGTGTTTTTCAACGCAAAGCTCAGGCACGGAGAGGCTAAAACCAAGCTGGCTGTGTGCAGGGCCTCTAGCCATGGAGCCTTCTGCTTCTCCATGGGCTCTGCGCCGCAAGGGAAAATGCACAGTGAGGCACCATCTTACAGTCGGAACGGCCATGATTAAAAAATCAAGAAACAAAGGATGCTGGCGTGGACGCGGAGAAAAGGGAACACCGATACACTGCCACTGGGAATGTAAGTTAGTACCACCTCTGTGGAAGGTGGTATGGAGATTTCTCAAAGAGTTAAAAAAGCAGATCTAGCATTTGATCCAGCAATCCCACTCCTAGGTATAGACCTTAAGGGACAGAGGTCGTCATATAACAAGGACACCTGCACCAGCATGTTCATGGTAGCACAATTCACAATTGCAAAGTGGTGGAATCAACCCAAATGCCCACTAGCGAATCAGTGGCTAATGAAAATGTGATATATATATATATATATATATATATATATACACACACACCATGGAATACTATGCAGCCAAAAAGAAGAATGAAATCACGTCCTTTGCAGCAACGTGGATGGAGCTGGAGGTCATCATCCTAAGCGAGCCGACTCAGAAACAAGAAATCAAACCCTGCATGTTCTCACTCACATGTGGGAGCTAAACGGTCACAAAGATGCAAATAGTAGGCACTGGGGACACCAGTTAGGGGAGATGGGAAAGGGGGATTCAGGTTCAGAAGCTACCTATGAGGCACAATGTTCACTCTCTGGGGAACGGACCACCGAGACCCAATCCCCACCACCCCACCATATGTCCATGAAATGAGTTATGCATGTGTGCCCTGAAGCTCACATAAAAAGTAGACAAATAAAACTTGGAAGAAAAGAAAAGAAACACATTCCACGTTGGAGGCCTGGACAGAATCACCCCTGAAGCTGGGCCTTAGAAAGGGAATAGGAGCCTGGCGGGAGACTGGAGGGAAGTGCGTGTGCAAGGAGGGAACAGAATGTGTAAGGTACAAGGGTAAGAGACAGCACCGTGCATATAAGTGCTGTGGGTTGAAGTGTGTCCCCCGAGTTCATAGGTGAAATCTGAACCCCAGCATCTCAGAACGTGACCCTATCTGGAGACAGGGTTACTCAGACTGGTGATGCCCCTACCAGTCAAGGAACAGCAGAGATGGAGAGAAAACCACCAGAAGCTAGAAGAGAGGCTTGGCTCAGATTCCTCCCCAGAAGGACCAGCCCAGCCGACGCCCGACCTTGAGCTTTAGGCCTCTAGAACAGTGAAAGACTACACTTTGGTTATTGAAGCCACACAGCCATTTGTTACGACTGCCCTAAGAAGTGAACACGCAGAGAAATACAAGCAGTTTGGGAGAGTGGGGTACAGAGCTTGGGGTGGGGCATCATAAGGACTGAAGAGAGAGTTGAGAGTCCTGCCTTAGATTAGAAGCATCAATGAAGCAGTTGCAGAAAGGGAGAGTTATGGAGTGGGGTATTTGCAGTAAAAAGTCCAGGGCCTTGGGGCCAGACTAGGGTTCAAATCCTGCCTCTGCTCTGTGGCCTCTGGCTACTTACTTAACTTCTCTGAACCCATCTTTCCAAAAAGTACCATGTTATCAATTAGGATTTTATCCCTGAGGCCCATTTTCTAACATAAAATGTAATAACTGGTCAGAAATGTAAAAGAAAGCAGAACCCCACTATGCGTTTTCACAGATATTTGTTAAAAGTGCAAACTGAGGCACCTGTTATGAGCACTACAAGGTGACTATTCCCTTGGGGGCGTTGTTTTCTTTCCTAGGAGTCTAAAGACAGGACTGACAGCACAGCCTTCCATCCCCAGTGACTCACGTGTTTCCTCGAATTGTGTCTGGAAAATATCAATGCTATTTTGACATTCATGCAAGAAAGTTCTTGAGTGGCAGGTGCTGGGGGGTGGCGCCATTTCCATGGTGATGGGAGGAGCCTGGGCTGGCCCTGGAGGCTCGAGGGGTGGGCAGGAACTCGGGCCTGGGTTCTCTAACCTGGGGGTCTTACTTGCAGTGAGAGTGGACCCAGGAGTGTAGGGTATTCCTCTGCCTGTCCTCAGTAACTCATGTGATGAGCCACGATGTGTGTGCATGTGTGTGTGTGTGTGTCTCTGAGTGTGTGCTTAGTCCCTGTGTGTGTATGTGTTTCTCTGTATCTGTGGGCGTGTGAGGCCATATGCATGGATATGTACGTGCACATGTGTGCATGTGTCTCTGAGTGTATGTTTAATCTCCCTGTGTGTATATGCATGTGTTTCTGTGTATCTCTGGGTATATGGGGGCATATACATGTATGTGTGTCCATGTGTCTGTATGTGTCTCTGTGTATCTCTGAGTGTATGTTCATGTGTGTGTGTGCATGTGTGTATATGTGCTTCTCTGTATCTCTGGGAGTGTGGGGCCGTATGTATATGTAGGTATGTACACATGTGTATATGTGTCTCTGTGTATCTCTGGGTGTGTGTGGGTTTTTGTGTGTTTGTGCATGTGTGTATATGTGTCTTAATGTGTCTGAGTGAATGTTTAGTCTCTGTGTGTGTGTGTGCATGTGTGTATATGTGTTTCTGCTTATCATTGAGCGTATGGGGGCATACACATGCGTGTGTGTCCATGTGTGTATGTGTGTTTGTATGTGTCTCTGTGTACCTCTGAGTATATGTTTATGTCTGTGTGTGTATGTGCCTGTGTGTATATGTCTCTGAGAGTACATTTAGTCTCTCTATTGTATGTGTTTCTGTATATCCCTGGGTGTATGTATGTGCATGTGTGTGCATGTGTCTTTGAGTGTATGTTTACTCTCTGTGTGCGTATATGTGAGTGTGTGTATATGTGCGTGTGTGTATATGTGTTTCTGTGTATCTCTGGGTATATGGGGGCATATATGTGTATGTGTGTCCATCTGTGTATATGTGTCTGTATGTGTTTGAGTATATGTGTAGTCTCTCTATGCATATGTGTCTCTGTTTATCTCTGTGTGTGTGCATGTGTGTTTTTGTCTGCATGTGTCTCTGAGTCTCTCTGTGTGTGTATGTGTATGTGTGTATTTGTGTCTCTGTGTATCTCTGTGCTTATGGGGGCATATATGTAGTTTGTCCATGTGTGTATATGTGTTTTATATGTCTCTGTGTATCTCTGAGTATATGTTTTTATCTGTGTGTGTGTGCATGTGTTTCTGTATGTCTCTAGATATATGGGGTGTGTGCATGTGTGTGTCTCTGTGTATGTTTGTGCTTATGTGCATATATGTGAATGTGTATATGCATGCATGTGTCTTTCTGTGCGCATGTATGCAGCCGTATCTTTGTGTGTATGTATACACATGTGCATGCATGTCTCTGTGTTCATGGTCATATGCATATTTCTGTTGTATGTGCATATCTGTGTTCACATATGTCTGTGTGTCTGTCTGTATATGTGTACATTATATATGTTTAAATTTATGTATATTTATATGTTTGCATATGTCTGTGTGTCTTGTATGTGTGTTTGTCTATATGTGTTTGTATATAATGTGCATGTACATATGTGTTACTATTTGTGTATATTTGTAAATATATGAACCTGCGTGAGCCTGTGTTTGCCTATGTGCTGGGTGTCTTGTGTGTGTGCACGCTTGTGCAAGCATGCTGACTTTTGTTTTTGAGTTGGAGTCTCACTCTGTCGCCCAGACTGGAGTGCAGTGGCCGTTCCCGGCCACCGCAGCCTCGACCTGCTGGGCTCAGGCCATCCTTCCGCCTCAGCCTTCCAAGTAGCTGGAACTACAGGCGCGCGCTACCACGCCCGGCTGATTTTTTGATTTATCGTAGAGATGAGGTCTTGCTTGCCTAGGCGGGTCTCGAACCCGCGGGCTCAGGCAATCCACTCACCTCAGCCTCCCAAAGCGTGGGATTACAGGCTGAGCCACTGAGCCCGGCGCATGCTGACTTTTAACTCCAGTGGGAGTGGGAGTGAGATGCGGTTTCCAAAGGGAAAATGTGAGTCTGGGTTGGGTCAATAGATGAGGAAAGAAGGCAATGATGAAACAATGCCTCCTGCCTGGGGTTCAGACCCAGATATTGTCATGAAGAGTGACACTGGGAGGACCTGGAGGGTGGCAGTTCTGCAGACCGTGCATATCAGATGCCATCTGTGAGAATTTCCTCTGCTCAGGTGGCTTCTGCTCCCCCTTATCCATCCCTCTTCCGGCCTTCTGGTAACAGCCAGTGTCCTGGGAGCCTTTCTCCCTTTTCCCTGTGAGCACATTCTTTGACCACAGCGACTAGTTTAGTGAAAGTGTGCTGCCCACCAGGACCAACTGGGACCCTTCCCAGCAGGCCAGAGCCCCCTTCTGTGAATTGGTATACTTGGGTGTGAGGGTGATGTGTGAGCTTGAGCTGTCAGGGCCATATTTTCTGTGTGGGAAGAGCTTGTGAACACAGCCAAGACTGAAGCAAGGAGAACACAGAAAAGGAGAGACGGCACCCTGGTGATCATTTCATGCGCTCCCCTAGATCCAGCCTTGCCTGAATCCAGATGCACGATTAAGCCATGTCAAATGCAGAACAGAATAATGAACTCGGGTGCTCCTCCAAGCAAAGAGGAGGCTTGGGGGTGAGAGTGTGTGTGCACGCGTGTGATGTGCCTGGGGGAAGGCAGGCAGGTGGCAAATGCATTTTTAACAGATGCCATGAAGAAGTGTCAAAGATTGAGACTGAGACACTCCAGCGGGCAGAACCAAGCTTCAAGAATGGGAGAAACCATGAGGCAAGTTTTGACTCTTTCTAAGGAAGAGATTTCTGACAAAATGTCTCAAAGTAGAGGGGTCATTTCAAGCCAGCAAGTCCCATCACTTCAGCCCCCCATCCGTGGAAGAGGTCAAGTGGAGGAGAGATTCAAGGGTGGTGTATCAGTCAGAATTCTCTGGAAAGTAAAACAAACCCCACCCCAACTGACAAGAGGTTCTCATAGGAAGAATTCTCAGGTTGCTCACAGAATTAAAGGCGGGTCTACAAGAGCCATAGCTCTTGGTGTTGGAACTTGGACTATCTGTTCCTCTCTGCCTGGTTTCATGGTCTGCTTTGTCCATGGGGTGAGGAAGATGGCCACTGTCACTCTTGACTTCACGTGCTCCCACTTCACAACTCTGCCCACAAGAGCACATCTCGGCGGAGAACTCTGATTGGTTCTGCTTGGGTCATACACCCACCCCTGGAGTAATCATGGAGCATGACTGGCCAGGTCTGGTTGGGTCATGTGTCCATCCCAATGGTTAAGAGTAGAAGTTACTAGAAGAAGGGGAACAAAGGAAGATGTGCTAGTCTTCTGAAGACATTAGTCACCACGGTCCATCATGGATGGTGTGGGAAGGACTCAAGATGATGTGGGAGGGTGCGTTTTTCACTCCTTGGGCGCATGGCAGGGATGTTGACGGCACTTGTTGAGCAAATGTGGAAAGAGTCATTCTCGGTTTTGTGATTCTTGTCGTGTTACAACCCGGTAGTTGACTTTGCCCTTGGGGACTTTTCTCTGACGAGCAGGGGAGCTGTTTCGGCTGTGTGCTGTGGGAAGGACGTGGACAGGGTGGCCCTCACCTCTCCAATAAAGCACTCCTCTGAGAAGACATTTTCATGCTGGAACACTGTGGGTAGTAATGTAAAATTAACCAGGTGGTTATTAAATCACTCCTGCCTGTTCTAGTTATTTCTTGAGCCTGTCTGCCACCCCTGCCTCCCCCAAGTGTTCCAATGAGTCAAAGTTATGTGAGAACAAAATCATAACGAGAAATATTAGGGGGAAAAGCATGGATGAAGTTCCTTGGAGCTCCTGAATGAGGTTATTAGAGTGGAAACGACTATTTAAGGAGTGAAGATAATTGTAAAAATATTTGATCAAATTCTCAGGTTAGTGAATTTTGGAGGAAATGCTGTTTCTCCTAGAATGCCAGGTGTTCTGCTTCTGGTCTCCCCTCTGCCCTTCACAGCCTGAGTAGTCCTACTAGGGAAATGTGTAATGGCCCTTCCTTTCCCTAAGCAGGGATGGCAAGTCTAGGCTAAATGTGCTGCCATTCTCCATGCCCACACTCAAGACAGACATCACTAATTGATTACAGCAAGCCTCCAACTTCTTCTCTCCCCACTGCCAGCTATCCACTGGAGTTGAACACAAGAGGACACCCACGTGTCTTCACAGTTCTATGGTGCCAAGGGTCAAGCTGCCCAGTTTAGCACGGGCTTTTTCCAGAGCCTGTCTCTTTACTTCCTGCCCATATGCTTTTTGCCTTAGAACTTGAATATTCTCATTCCTCACTGGACTTTTGAACAATTTTCTTCTAATCTGATAGGGGATGGGGAGTTGTTAAACATATAGCTTCTAAAATCAGACCCCATGGGTTCTGTCACAGTCAAAATAAAAATATAGAGACAAATCTTTACATTTAGTATTTTATTTGGGAAGAAAGAATTACAATTTGGGGTATGCATGCAGACCGGGTGGTCCTTGGTTTGTCCAAAGAAGAAAGAGAAGATTGGGGGTTTTATACAAAAGAGAAATGTCACATATTGCCCCTCAAGGAAGTTCATTGACCCTAGTGAGGTTCAGAAGAGCTGGTGAGCTCAGATTAGTGGGAGGTGGCTGTGGGTGGAATGAGTCCTAGAGTTACAGCAAGGCATCGCAGAAACTATCAGTAAAACTGGTCTCAGGTTACAACAGGCAGCTTCAGCAGCCAAGCTAGCACAGAATTGCATCCTTGGAGGAATGTTGTGTGTCCAGATTGCTCCCTCCCCCACACCCCGGGCTTCTCGACTTTGTCTAGTTGAGTGTGACAAGAATGACCCAATTCATACGATTAACTTTCAAAGTTCATTTCCTGCTTTGCCAACTCTGAGTTGGCATCTTTTTTTTTTTTTTTTGCTTTTTTGAGTCGAAGTCTCACTCTGTTGCCCAGACAGGAGTACAGTGGCACAATCGCGGCTCACCGCAGTCTCGACCTCCTGGGCTCAGACGATCCTTTGCCTCAGCCTCCCGAATAGCTGGGACTACAGGCATGCACCACCACACCAGGCTAGTTTTTTTTTTTTTTTTTTAGAGATGAGATCTCACTATGTTGCCCAGGTTGATCTTGAACTTCTGAGCTCAAGTGATCCTTCTGCCTCAGCCTCCCAAAGTGTTGAGATTACAGGCATGAGCCACCGTTCCTGGACTGGGCAATTTTGAGTAAAACATTTGCTTACGGAGCTCACCTTCCTGTCTGAAATTTGCATATGGTAATAATATCTATTTCTCAGGGTTGATGTGATGGCAGCACAAGAACATTCACGTGAGACCTCTAGCACATAATGAGTCCTGAGTGAGCTGTACATGCCTAGAGTGGCATTGTGACATCTGCTAGAGTGGTTTTGTGTCTGACACTCTTGCTGGCATCGATGTCTCTATTAGGCACCTGTCCCTTGATTCCACTGTCCATCCATATCATTCCCTTCCTGGCCCTGGTCCCTCCTTCACTGTATGTAAGCCACAGCTAAGACACCTTTTCTCCACAGAGCTACCCTTCCCTGTGTGTGTGTGTGTTGATTCAGGATCTCACTCCGTTGCCCAGGCTGGAGTGCAGTGGCATGATCATAGCTCACTGCAATCTTGAACTTCTGGGCTCAGGCGATCCTCCCACTTCCAACCTCCCAAGTAGCTGAAACTACAGGCACACGCCACCACTTCTGGTGAATTTTTAAATTTTTTTGTAGATGAGGTCTTGTGAGGTTGCCCAGGCTGGTCTTAAACTCCTGGGTTCAAGCAATCCTCCCACTTCGGCCTTTCAAAGTGCTGGGATTACAGGCGAGAACCACCATGCCCAGCCCCTTTCCTGTGTGCGGGCATTTCATGAGGCTGCCATGTTGGTCAACCCCAGGGAAACAACTACACTTGCCTTCCTGGGGGCATCCTCCAGGGAGTGTCATTCCCACAGACTGCAGTGCATGGCGAGAGGTGGTCCCTGGAGTTGTGCCTCCTGGTGTCCTGTTTCCAAGTGTCGCCGGTCACACATGACACCACACCTTGCCTTCTCCAGGAGCCTGAGTGCTTCTGAGAGCGGAGGCTGTGCCTTAGTCACCACTGTGTCTGACATACACTAGGCGCTCAGTCAATGTGGGCAGAATGAATAGAGAACAGAGAAGGGCAGCCCTGATCTTTCTCAGGGAGGGGGGCAGCATTGGTGGTCAGTGATGGGGTAAAATATTGAAAACCCCATGGCACTAAAATGAAAACGAAGTCAGACAGAAAACGTCACACCCACCACCTGTTGCTCTGTCTCTGCCCGGGAGGGTTCCGGGTGGCTTAACGCCAGGCAGCCTGATGGCTTCTTTCAGAGCCCTCTGTGGTCAGCTAATCAGGTTACAGCAGGTGCATCTACCACGGAACTAGTGATGCTTTGAGGCGGATAATGCTTTGCTGTGGGGCTGTCCTGTGCACTGTGCCATGTTTAGCAGCGTCCTGGCCTCTACCCATTAGATGCCAGGAAAACGTTTGCCCCCAGCTCCAGTCGTGACAACCAAACCCGTCTCCAGACATTGCTAAATGTTTCCTGGAGGACAACATTGCTCCAGTTATGAACCACTGAGTTATTAAACAGCTGTACCTGCAGGTCCCCGACCAGGTGACAGCCATTTGCAAGCAAGGCAAGATGGGAAGGGCGAGTCTGTCATTTTACCCCTTTTTAATTTAGCATTTTTGAGGCTTGGCGTGAGGGCTGAAGGGATGGAGGGTCTTCCAGTGACCTGTCCATGACATTGGACTTTGGGGGGCAAGGATCCAGGTGAATGTTTCCTTTATGTTATCAGGTAAGTAGTGACCGGGTTGCACTGGGAAGGAGAGGAAAAAGGGAGGAGATTTGAGGGGTTTCTGGGATTTTGGAGACTGTACAGTCTGGTGAAGCCTCTGTCTTTTGGGTGGGGTTGGCATCCAGGACATCAGGCTTGTCATGTGGCCAGGGGACCTCCCAAGAGTCTTCTTTTCTCCTCTTTCCTTCCCTGACTAAATAAACTTTGTGGGCTTTATTCGAGTCCAGTCTTCTAGGAAGGCTTCTCTGACATCCCTCCTCTCGAGCTAGGTTGGGTCCTTCTGTGAGCCCATAGTTCCCCTACCTCGCCCCATGATCCTTCCATCACAGTCCTTAATGCACAGGGTTCTACTTGTCAATCTCTGCCACGCATCCGTGACCTCAATGTCATGTTCATTTTTGTACTCCCAATGCTCAGCATCAGGGCTCGACACACAGTGGGTGGTCATCTCTTCATTCGCTGCAGTTGGCCGACTGCCTCTTGGGGCTAAGCCCTGCGTCAGGCACAAAGGTGATCAAACAAGATGCAGTTCCTGGCTCATGGAGCCAGCAGGCATTCCTGTGTCAGGGTCCTGAGTCTGTAGAAGCATCTGGGAATCTGGCCAGGGACTGGAACCGTGAAATCAAAGGATACCAGATCCCTTCCTGGAACTTTGCACAGCTGTGTGAAGCAGGATTTAGAATGATCACATTCATCGTACCACAGAGGAAATGGAGACCCAGAGAGGTTAAAGGACTTGCTCAAGGTCACTCAAGAAGTTGGCAGCAGAGTGTGGGTGAACCCAGAACTTTCGGGTTCATTGCTTGATTCATTGCTTTGCTTGGATTCTGGGTAGAGAACAGACTTGAGTTGGAATTGAAATCGTTACACAGATCTGTGACGTTGGTCGAGCCACTTAACTTTTCCAAGTTTTGATTTCTATCGTCTGTAAAATGGGCACAATTCTAAGCTTCCTCCTAGGGTTTTTTGGAAGCATCAGTGAGATGATCCGCATAAAGAAAACTCTTAATAATACATGGTAGAGCTCCCGTGACATGGCATCTGCCGCTTCCAAAATCCAAAAGCATGCGTTCCTTTGCAGGGCGCAGTGCAGAACCCCCAAAAGAGATCCATGATCTCATGGCCAGAAAGGCCTCCAGGAAGAAGGTGTGCAACTTCCTGGGAACGAACATCCCTCCTTCCTCTTGGGAGCCCAAATTCCAAGAAATGCAGCTAAAATTGGCCCTCAAACAGCTTTTACAGAGCACGTCGCAGCTTTTTTTTTGGGACTAGAGAGCCAGTTTCCATGATGAAAGTGGCATAGAAGCAGAGACCCAGCTAAAAACAGCCACCGCCCAGGCTGGTGTTAACAGGATGCTGCCTCCCCTGCTGTTTTGGGGGTTTGGCCGCTTCGACTTCCGCAGCAGCGTTCCCCATCACCACTAGGTGGCAGCGTCGCAACGCACGGAGGGGACCGCGCCCCAGGACCCCGACCAAGGGGAGGGAGGCGCTTCGGAAAATGATGCCCACGAAATGCGCACCAGCTACAACATTCTCCATTAAATTATTCCCCTTTTATTTGGGGCATTTGTTTGCACGGCAGGAGCCCAGTGGAAGTATCTTTTCTGAGGACTTCATGCCTCAGAAACCAAGCTGGAGAATTGAGGGTGAAATCCCAGCCACATGGCCCTGTGGGTGTCCCTGAGGCTGGCGGACACATGTTCCCCTGGCCCACCTAACTTAGGAGGCTTTGCATGCCTCCATTCCGTGTCGCAGTTGAAACACTGGCCTCAGTTTTGAAGATTCTGGGAGAGGTAGCCTAGGTTGGGGGAAAGGTACTCATTTGGGACTTGGGGTCTTACCCAGGTGGTCAGTTGTGCAGGAATGGAGTTTGGACTCTGGTGTGTGGTGGTCTTGTGTTCAGGTTGCTAGATCATACGGAGAACAGGGGGCACGGGTGGACCCTACCTCATGGGCTGTAGCCGGTAATATATGAGTCACAGATGGGTATTTCTTAGGGTGGTGCCTGGCAGGTAACAAGGGCTCAAGCATTACTTGCTTTTGCTGTTTTCTCAGTATCTTGTGTACATTAGCCACTCAACAAATAGTAGCTTAATAAGTTTCGTTGTCCTGGCTTGGGTGATGGCAGGGTGTGTGGGGTGATCTCACAGTTTCTCAAAGCATGGTCCTGGGCCTGCGGTGTGGGCACCCCGGGTGCTTGTTTGAAATGCAGAGTCTGGGCCCCTCATTAAACTCCCTGCGGTGAGACCTTCCTTAATGGCATCTCCAGGGGTTTTTTGGCACACTGAAATTGGAGAAGTGTCACTCTGAAGCTCCCTGCCATCCCAAGGGCTGGGACTCCCCCCAGGCCCAGAACGAGCTCTGTCTCTGAGTCACATGTTTGGGAACAGCCACCACCAGGCTTACCCTGCCTTTTAACCATGTCTCTTGCTTCTCTCCAGCATTGTCTCCAGCAGGCTGTGCATTCAGATGTGCCGGAGTGACAAGTAACAGTGGATTTGACCATACTTGACTCACTTTCCTGGGCTCCCAGATCCAGATCCTCACCCCCGAAGGACCCGCCAACTCCCTTGTCTATGAATGCAGCATCCTCCCTGTCACCCCAGAGACTGGAAAACAGACTGCTCCTGACTCCTTTTCCCACCCACCCTCAGCCACTAAAGTGTCTCTTATGTCCCAGGCTTTCTCTCCAGGTGCTGTTGCTCCGTCTCTTGGCCGTCAAGACCTTTGGCAACCACCACGGCTCCTAGCTGGTCCCCTGCCCCTTTTCCCTCTTCTCAGCTCCCAATCTTCTGCCAGATTGACCTCTCTAGACTGAGCTCTGTTGGTTTCACTTTGCTCTTCCAAAGCCAGCTCCCCACAGTAGATTCGAGGTCTGCCCTCCTTTGCCTGGCAGCTGAGGCCTTCTACGACCTTCTATCCACCTCCAGTTGACTTTTGTGGCTCCATCTCAGCTTCTCTCCTCTCTTATTCTAGATTGGGGGGCTTTGGGCTGAATCTGGCTCACAGTCTGTTTGTGTAGATAAAGTTTGATTGGAACCCAGCCATTTGTTTACTGAGTGTCACCCCACAAAGGCAGAGATGAGTTGTTTCAACACAGACCGCATGGCTCACAAAGCCTGAAATATCTACTCTCTGGCTGTTTACAGGAAAAGTGTCCCGATGCATTGGTTTCTCATGTCCTAGCCTGGCTCTGGTGGTCCTTCCATTCCCAAAAGTCCTGGCCCATTTCTTCCCATAGTGATTCTTCTCATCAAGACTGTCCAGCTTCAATGCCATCGAACTTGGCATTGTTTCAGCAAACATTTATGGAGGCTCTGGCAGGTGCCTGGCCTGTCGTGTGCTGGGGAGATGTCCTTGCACTCAGGAGCTCATGCCGGAGTCGCTGGCCTGGCTGCTGTCCAGAATCACCGCCAGAGCTTTGGCGTAAGAGCTCTCGGTCTCGTTTTATTATTGTCGTGTCTTCTTGGCCTTGAGGCCAGGTGCCTGCTCCTGTTTCTGAAGCACTTGGCACAATGCCCAGCACACAGTGAAGGTCAATATAGTCGGTTGGAATAAATGAATGAATCTCTCTTCTCCCCAGGGTCTGGTTCTGGGTTATCATCCTGGGGGCTGGCTCCACCTCCCCTGAGCTTTCAGCTGCTTCTGGGATTCCATTTCAGGCCGGACACTATTTATGTCTGTGCTTCTCAAACTTTCACTTGCAAAGGAACCACTGAAAGATGGTGTTAGCGCAGGGAGGCTGATTCTGTAGGTCGAGGATGGATCTCTGACTTTCTAACACGTTCTCAGAGGATGCTGAGGCTGCCCGTCCAGGGACCACATTTTGAGTAGCAAGGGTTGGTTTCTACCTCCGACTTCACCCAAGAGTCACTTGGGAGCCTTTAAGTGCCTATACTTAGATCTTACCCCTGATCAGTTGAATCCAGGAAGGGAGTGTGGTGGGCCTTATCTCTCAGGTAATTTTAATGTGCAGCCAGCACTAAGCCTTGACCTAGAATCACCAGCCCAGAACTGTGATGCTGCTTTCCAAATAAAGCCCCTTCCAACGTCACTACCACCTAGAACAGTGGTTTTCAAAGTGAGGTCCCCAGACCAGCAGTATCAGCGTTGCCTGGGAACTTATTAGAAATGTGAGTTCCTGCTTCCACCTCGGAGCTACTGAATCAGAAACCCTGGAAGCAAGGCCCAGCAATCTGTGTTTTATATGCACTCCAGAAAATCCCAAAGCATGCCTAGGAGCCACTCTCCTAGAAATGTCTGACCTTGGATCCACCAGAAAGCTCCAAACTGCTCTTCCTGCCTCTGGGCACACCCCGTCCGTCCAGCCTATTCTTTATTTTGCAGTGAGAGTGATTTTCCAGAAGTGTCCATCTGACCAAGTTACTCATCTCCTAAAATATCCCAAGGCTCCCTCCCTGCTGTCCTCAAGCCCATAGCAGAACTCTGAGGGCTGAATCTTTCTAGCCCACCTCCTACCACATCCTGCCTTGGCTGCCCTGTTCCAGAACATAGAACCATGGGTGGTTCCCAATGCTTGGAATGCTTTTCCTCCTTTTCCCACCTGGGCGTTCATGTGTGCTGAGTCTTGAAGAACAAAGAGATGTCTAGACAAGGGTCGGGGGCATGGATTCTTTCCCAGTTGCTCTCCCTGTTGATTATGGCAGGGACTGAAGTCAGGTTTTTGTCGTTGTTGTTCTGAAAGTTTTCTGACCTTCCCTGTGCTAACTGGAAGTTCAGTTCTCTCGAACTTCCTATTTACCTTGTTATTGGAAAGTTTTTTGAAAAAAACAGACAAAACACTCTGGCTGCTCTCTCTTATTCGTGTGACCCTCTGAACTGCCAGCAGAAGTTTTGGGACATAAATGTGGGAAAACCTGCCCATGTGAGTCTGGATTCTCTAGTTTTTTCTATCACCAAGGAGCTCCAGTGATTCTCAACCTTGGCTGATCATTGGCATTGCTGAGCTGGGAGCGTAACTATTTTTTTTTTGTTTTGTTTTTATTGGGATAGTCAAACACATCACACAAAATTTACTATTTTTAGCCGTTAGTAGGTATTTAGTTCAGTAGTGTTAAGTATATGAAGATGTGAAATGGGTCTCCCGAACTTTTTCATTTTGCAAATCTGAAACTCTATACCAACTAAATAACGACTCTCCCTGCCCTCTCTCCCTCCCACCCCTGGCAAGCACCATTCTAGTTTTGATTACTCTAGGTACCTTATCTGAGTACAATCAGAGAGCACTTGTCTTTTTGTGACTAGCTTATTTCACTTAGTTTAATGTCCTCATGGTTCATCCATGTTGTAGCATGTGTCAGTACCTTTCTTTTTATAGGTGAACAATATACTACATATTGTTTTTCCGTTCAAACACTGATAGACATTAGGGTTACTTTACCTCTTGGCTAGTGGGAATAAGTCTGTGACAAATACGGGTGCACTGCTATCTCTCCCAGACTCTGCTTTCAATTCTTTTTTTTTTTTTTTGAGTCTGAGTCTCACTCTGTAACCCAGGCTGGAGTGCAGTGGCGTGTTCACGGCCGCTGCAGCCTTGACCTGCTGGGCTCAGGCAATCCTTCCTCCTCAGCCTTCCAAGAAGCTGGAACCACAGGTGCATGTCACCATGTCCAGCTACATTTTTGATTTATTCTAGAGGTGAAGTCTTGCCAAGACTGGTCTTGAATCCCTGGGCTCAGGCAGTTCTCTCGCTTATGCCTCCCAAGGACTGGGATTACAGGCATGAACCACCGTGCCCATCTGCTTTAAATTCTTAAGGGTGTATCCAGAAGTGGGACTGTTGGATCATATGATAATGATTTTTTTATTTTTGAGAAACTGCCATACTATTTTTCATAGTGGTTGTACCATTTTACATTCCCACCAACATGCACAAGAGTTCCAATTTCTTTTCATCCTTGCTAATACTTATCATTGTGTGTGTGTGTGTGTGTGTGTGTGTGTGTGTGTGTAACTATCCTAGTGGATATCAGGTGGTATCAGACTGTGGATTTGATTTGCATTTCCCTAATGATTAGTGATGTCGAACATCTTTTCATACACTGGTTGGCTATTTGCATAGCATTTTTGGAGAAAAGTCCTTTTTCCATTTTTAAAGTAGCTTATTTTTTTGTTGTTGTTACACATGGGAGCTTTTCAAAATGCCAAAATCTGGGTCCCATTTCCAGAGATTCTGTTTCAATTGGTTTATAGCCTGGGCATAGGGTTAACAAAGTAGAGAACGTCCTAATTTAGCCAGAGATCTCTTCTTTGAGTTCAGAAAGGTCCATTTAGTGAGTTAGATAAATTATTTCTTTTGAAGAATTTGGTGTCTTGGTGTCGCCCTTAGCAGAGGTGAAAGTTCTTGATGAAAGCTACGTCAGTTTGGGTCCCACTGCTGGGGTCAATCAGACACAAGGCTGAGTGAGTCTGGATCTTGGAGGATTTCACTCAAGTGCACTCAGAGGGTGGGGCTGGGAAGTAACAAACCTTGCATTCCACACACTCATTCACTCTTTTAAAGGCTACCTGGTAGGTATTAATATCACGAACCGGTAAACTGAGGTTTGACAAGCTGTCTAAAAGCTGCCTTTCATCAAGAGTTTAACCTCTGCTAAGTGCTTTACATCCATTTTCTTATGAAATTATGCCACGAGACGTCAGCAGTCTTACAGACGAGGAAGTGGAGTCAGAGACGTGAAGTTAAAATCGCACAGCTCACGGAGACAAGTGAATCTGAATGCGAGGCTCTCGATCCCTTTAAAAAATAAGCCCTCGCTCCGGTTTCCCAGCCCTCTCTAACCCTCCTCTCCAACATTAGGCAAGCATTCAAAAAGAAAAACATCCTAGTTACACTGAACGCAAGGAATCCACAACTTAGCAGTGAGGCGGTTATCTGCATGCAAATTTTCCCTTATCAGCCTGGGCTGTCGTGGGAGGGATTCTAACCCTCATTGGAGAACGCGTTCAAAGTCGTGTTAGTAAAAATTACTTTATGTAATGAACCCTTAGATCAATTCTTATTGAAATGAGCTGGAATTAGATTTTTGCTCTTTCCACATGTAATGCTTTCCATTCAGTGATGAATTGCCGGAGTCAGCAGCTATCTGACATTTCAATGCCGTGCCCGGCATGCTACAGTTTTCTTGTTTGCTGGCCCTTTGCGGAGGGAAAGCAGGCCTATCAGAGTGCATTTTTTATAATTTAGTGGGGCTGTTTGATAGAGGCTTTTTTCCTTTATTCAGGGAGAATTTGCCGTTTTAACACTTAAATTCATTTGTTTTCTCCGATCTCTCTAGGGTCACTGTGTGAATATTAATGATGACATGCCCAGGCAAATACATTATTTGTGTGACTTGGAGCAAGTCACCTCACCTCTCTGTTTTCTGTTTCCTTGCCTTTGAAATGAAAGCATTGAGTCAGGTCCCTGTCTGCCAAAATTCTGCAGCTCTTACCAAGAGTTAAGAACAAACTAAGAGAAATACTAAGTTCAGCAAAGTCAAGACTTATCAATACAAATTGTTCTTTTATGCGTTCCTGCCCCAGCTCACACAGCAAGAACTTATCCTAAGCCTTCTGCTTTCTCGAGGGCGAATAGGGAAGCTGCTATAGCTCTGACCGCCTTTCCCCTCATACAAAGAAGAACGACCCAGGTAACCAGGGCTGGGTGCCCACAGTCATTCCTTCCTGTCCTGGTTAGGACGTTAGGCCAGCTAGAATTCTCTAGGCAGAAGTCTGAGGAAGCCATACATATTGTAAAATTATTTGATTAGATGAGTGTACTCTTAGACTCAGATCTTCCTGGAGGAGTGTTTGTTTTACCATGCTGCCGTGATTCTCTGTGTAGCTAATATAAATATTCTGACTTATAGACAATTTTGTCTGGTACTAATATGGCCCCCCACTTCTATTTTGTTAATATTTGCTAATAGTGTCATTGTCCATTCCTTTACTTTCTATATAAAAACCTTTTCCTTGTATTTATTTATTTATTTGTCAGAGTCTCACTTTGTTGCCCTGGCTGGAGTGCACTGGCATGCTCATGGCTACCTCAGCCTTGATCTGCTGGGCTCAGGGGATCCTTCTGCATCAGCTTTTCAAGTAACTGGAACTACCAGACATGCACTACCACGTCTGGCTAATTTTTTGATTTCTTGTAGAGATGAAGTCTTGCCAAATTGCCCAGGATGGTCTCGAATCCCTGGACTTAGGCAATACTCTTGCCTTGGCCTCCCAAAGTGCTGGGATTACACGTGTGAGCCATCATGCCTGGCATTATGTTTTTGTTTTTCACACAGCAGATAGCTGGATTTTTCCCTCACTCAAATTTGATATTCTTTTTTTAAACTGGGGTGGTTATTCCATTTACGTTTACTGTGATTATTGATGTTTGGACTTGTTTCTACCATTTTAACTTTTTGAGTTTTCATTGGCACTGCTTATACACACACACATAAATATATAAAGTTTTTTTTTCTGGTCTATAAGAATTAAGATTAAAATTTTTTTTTCCTTTTTCTGTCTCCTGAGGTGGAAATTATAACCTCTGTTTTCACTCTTTAAATGCTTATCTTTGCAATTTTATTATGTATATGAGACTTCATACCTTTTACTGTTGGTATATTTTATTTTAAATTTTAAGTTTTAGACATGGCGTCTTGCTCTGTCACCCAAGCTGGAGTGCAGTAGTATGATCATAGCTCACTGCAACCTTGACCTCCTGGACTCAAGCAATCCTCCTGCCTCAGCCTTTTGAGCAACTGAGACTATAAGCACAGACAGCCATGCCTAACTAATTTATTTTATTTTTTTAGAGACAGAGTCTTGCTATGTTGCCCAGGCAGTAATGTTGATATCTTGTCTATCACCTCCCTACCCTCCCTGAATATACAAAGATCTCGGAGTAGTCTAGTCATCTCTCTCCAAGTTCACACACTCTTGTTGACCAGAATTTAAGTTCTTTTCATTAAGCCTACTTATTAGACAACTATTTTTACTTTATGAATACAGTGATTATTTAGATTCACTCACATGCTTTATGCTGTTCCCTTTTCTTCCTTTGCTATTCATTCTTGAATCTCCGACATTCCTATCTGGGGTCATTTTGTCTCTCTCAACTGGATCCTTTAGAAATTATTTTAGTTGGGCTACTGGTGGTTAAATCTTTTAATTTTTGTTAGTCTAAAAATGCCTTTATTTTGCCCCTGTTCTTGAGATACGGTGTTGTTAGATCTGCTATTCTAGCTTGATGGTTATTTTTTTCTTTTGGCACTATGAAGAAAGAATTTTGATGACTTCTGCTGCTACTGTTAAAAAAGTCTGGTTGTTGCTGGTCTGACTGATACCTGTGCGGGTGGTGGTTGATCTTCTCCATCTGCTGCTTTTAAAGGTCTCTATTTGTCTTAGATGTTCTGTAGCTTTACCACAACTTATCTAGCAATAGACTTTATTTTACTTAGTTTATGTGGTGTGAATTGTACTTCTTGTATCTGTAGATTCATATCTTTATTAGTTCTGTAAAACTTTTAGTTTGTGTCTTTTAAGATATAACATCATTTTTATTCTATGTTTCCTTTCAGGAATTCAAATTGGAATATATGTTAGAATATCGTATTCTACCCTTCACATTGCTTGACTTCTTATGTTCCTCTTCTCGCCTTTGTGTTGCTTTTTATCTTCCAGTTTCTATCTTTAGTTCTATCTTCTAGTTTATGAATTCTCTTCATTAACTGTGTCTAATCTGTTTTTTTAAACACACTCACTGAGTTTTGCTTTCAACAATTATAGTTTTATTTCACAGACTTTCTTTGGTTTCCAATGTATTTGGTCATTCTTTTATTGCTTAAGCAAGCAGCTTTTATTCATCAGCATATATTTGGCCAGTCTTGATTTGTGAGAATCCTGAAGACATAGGTCAAGGATGGTTTCCCCCAGAGAATATTTGCCTTGTTGCCTTCTGGGAGCCAAGGGCACTGCTAACCTGGACCTACCTGAGTCCCTTTCCAGGTACCAGCTTTCCTTTCCAGGTGACGCATCAGATCTGGTCCCCTCCTCACCTTGCTCTTGGCCTGAGACTTCATA
Organism: Tarsius wallacei; assembly: GCA_963574415.1. Taxonomy (NCBI): domain Eukaryota; kingdom Metazoa; phylum Chordata; class Mammalia; order Primates; family Tarsiidae; genus Tarsius; species Tarsius wallacei. The sequence goes on along the minus strand of CAUYQG010078791.1, from coordinate 11,261 downwards.
CTCGATTATAACAGTGATGTTCCCTCATGACTGCTTGACTTCTCTATTCAAGTTTCAACTTAATTTTTTTTGACTCCTTGGAGATTTCACTTACTTCTTGTGATCTTACCAATGAAATTTCTTTTTTTTAAGATTTAGTTTTCTTGTCTAGAGAAGTACTTCAGAGTATCTTGTCTACATATTGCCTGAAGCAGAAGTCAGTGTCTGGATTCAGACTCCCCTGTAAAGTAACACCAAGTAAAGTAACACCACTAAAGGAGCACCACGACTTCTCTGACCCTAGGTCATCCCAAATATGCCAGAAACTCTGCATTTGGGAATAATAAAGCTGATATTACTTTCCATTCCTCCTCTGCCTTATGAGTGCTTCAGAATCCAGGAGGCAAAGTGGCGAGGCTCATTGTACCTGCAGACCCCCACACCGACATTCACTGTGAGCCCCAAGAGAAGAATGTGGAAGCTGTGTTTGCCACACTAGCTGGCCACAGACCTCTGTGCACAGAGGTCCCCTCATGGCTCATGTCCCACAATACACCCTTTTCGATGGTAAGGGTGGGATGAAATGCAAATTACTTTTTAAATTTTAAAAAAAGTTTTTGTAAAGACAGGATCTTGCTACATTTCCCAGGCTGGTCTCAAACTCCTGGCCTCAAGTGATCTTTCCACCTTGGTCTCCCAAAGTGCTGAGATTATAGGCACGAGCCACTGCAGCTGAAATTTGGAAATTTCTGTGACTCTTATTTCATTTCAATATGCAATTCCTTGACCCTATTATTTGGTGACCAGGTAAATACATATAAGACACTCCCTTGTCCTTGGTAGATTGTCTCAATTTAATATATGAGAACAATTTGAGACAGACTTAGGAGATGATCACTATATGTATATTTCTGGATATCCACTATTTATACTGGATGTTAGCCAAAAAAAAAAAGTCCCTGCTGTCTTTTGTGAGACAGTAACTTAGAGTTAAAGACTGCCTATAATAAGATTGAGTGTGTGAAGGAGGGAAATAAGAGGGTGGGACTCTGGGTGACCTTACACAGGAGTGTGTAAGACAGGAGAGAGACTGTAGGAAGAGCAGAAGGTCAGGAGCACCTTCTGCTATGTTCATGGAACATTCCCAGGTGTGCTATGCTGGAGTGGTGTGGTCAGGGAATCCCTCTTTTAAGCAACTCAGGAGTCTAGGGCTATCTTTTTGTTTTATTTTATTCAAGTTGTGGGGTACATGTAAAGATTTTCTACATAACTAGGTGGCATGCAGGTGAAGTTTGGACTTCTAGTGGGTCCTCTTTCCCCCTGACAGTGGACTGGGTACCCAGTGTGTTGCCACGTGCCCCCCATCTCTCCTCCCTCCCTTTTTCCCATAGCAGTGCCCAACGACTGCCGATCCCATCCTTATGCTCCTGTGACCAGTGATAAGGGCCCTCTTATGAGTGAGAACATGTGATATTCAGTTTTTGCTTCTGTGATGGTTCACTTAGCATAATGGTGTCCAGTTGCATTCATGTTACTGTGAAAAGCATGATTTGTTCTTCTTTATGGCTGTGTAATATTCCATTGTGGATATTTACCACATTTTCTTTATTCAGTCCACTTTTGATCTGGGTTGGTTCCATAGTTTTGCTATTGTGTCTAGAGCTGTAGTGAACATATACGTACAGATATCTTTTTGGTAGAGTGATTATGTTCCTTTGGGTATATTCCCAGAAGTGAGATTGCTGGATTGTACGGAAGTCTAATTTTTAGTTCTTTGAGAAAATGTAGTGCTGTCTTTTCCTGGGCTTTCTATGTCCCTGGCACTGTTCTACATGCGGCAGGAACAGACACGGTCCCTTCCATCTTGGAATTGACACTGTTGTGGAGAAGACAGATCATTTCAAAGAAACAAATACACAAAAAAGATAATTTCAGATAATTTTAGGTTCTATAAGGTAGGGTGAGCACAGAGAGTGATGAAGGGGTGGTTAGGTAGAATGGTAGGGAAAGGCATCTCTGATAAGAGTATTTGAGCTGTAGCTTGATGGAGGAGAAGAGTTGGCTATTCCTGGTAGATATAATAGCCTGAGTGAAGTCCCAGAGGTGAGAAGGCGTACAGCACAACCATAGGCAGACCGGAGAGCTGTGATTGGTGCTGTATTAGCTATCTCTTGCTGCATGACAAATCACCACCATCGTGGCATGTTACAATAACCCATACTTATGATCTTGCAGTTTCTGTGGGTGAGGAGTCTGAGCACAGCTTAGCTGGGTCTTCTGCTTCAGGGTCTCAAGATGTTGACTGGATGGTATTTTCATCTCAAAGCTCAACTGGGATCTGCTTCCCACCTCATTTAGATGGTTTGCAGTATCTGTTTCCTTATGGGTGCATGGTTGAGTGCCATGGCTTTTGCTAGTTGTTGGTTGGAATCAACTGTTGGGTCCTAGAGTGTGACGTTTCTAGAGTCCTCCTGCAGCCCCTTGCCACTTGGGCTTCCTCAACATGACTACTTCAATGAGCCAAAAAGGATGCTTTTTCAGCACGAAGGAGCCCAATTCCTTTTTAAAGAACTTTTGCCTGATGTATCCTGGTCCACCTAAGATGATATCCCTTCAGCATAATTCAAAGTCAACTAATTTGGTACCCGAATTACATCTGCAAAAGTCTCTTCGCTGTTGCTATATTCTATTGGCAGGTCCAATATTTTATCTGCCTTTCTTTCCTATCAATAAAACCTTGGTTTTACTCAGAAGACAAAGTACTTAGTGAAGAAGACTGGGCTTCCCGGGCTCCCTTGAAACTACCACTGGTAATGTATCAAGGTTCTGGCCAATGACTTGTAAGTTGCAGTTTAAAGAAAAGTTATCACTTTTCTGACTCAACTGGCATGCTCCCTTTCCCCCTTTGCTCTTTTCCCTTCTTTCTCCCTGGAACTTGGATGCAAAGTCCATAGTTGGAGTAGCCATCTGGTGACCACAAGACTCCCTATTTTCTGATGGCAACAGAGCAAGAAGATAGGAGGAGCCTGGATCTCCAATAGCATTTGGATCTTCTCTGAGCTTCTTGTCCTGTGAGAAAAATATCCTCTTGTTTGGTTACACAAATATACTTAGCCTTCTGTTACATGCAGCCAAATGCAATCCTAACACACAGAGTCAAAAGTCCTAACCATATAAAACAAAAGTCAGACAATGGAAGTTCTTTCTGGGCACATTCTGGAGAATGGGATTTATTCTAAGTTAAATGGGAATATGTTGAAGACTTTTAATCCTTCCCGGATTAATGTCTGTTTTGGAAAAGTCTCTTGGTTACTTAGCAAAGATGAATTGTGATATGGGGTGTCTACAAGATTGGAAGGAGAGGTTCAGAGAAGATGAGTAAGTCTTCCAGGTTAACACAGCTAGAAAGGGACAGAAATTGGCTCCCAAATGCACATTTGTTTGACTCAAAAGCATGGGGTTTAGTCATTGTCTCTGATTTTAGTCAAGGTCTTTGTCTACCTGCTGTTGCTAAAAGACCCTTGAAATGATCACTCCACTCAATTTATCTCTGGCATCCCATTCTCTGAAAAACTAATGATTTTCAGAATCATAAAAGAGAAATTAATTCTGGGTCTGGAAATTTTTCCATATCAATCTGGGTCAGCCTAATTAAAGGCAAGAAAAGAAAAATGTGTGTGTGTGTGTCTGTGTGTGTGTGTGTGTGTGTGTGTGTGCATGCAGGAGAGGACTTTCTTTTTTATTATGATTTGCTTACATTGCTTTTAAATCCCTATTGACTAATGCCCACCTGGTACTAAATTACTAATGCTTGGAAATAAAAGTGATTTCAGCATCATAATCAGAACTCTAATCAGCCCCAACTGAATGCAAAATGAGCTTGGAACAGGGCATCTCTCTTCGACATGATGTTGAATTTTATCCAGGGGTCTCTAAGGGAGCCATGCAGGATTTGATGGGTCAAGGCAGTGTTGCGGCCAAGTGTATTAGACTGTGAAGATTGAGGTCTGGGCTCCAGTTCCTGGTCCTCTGGTTTTTTTTTGCTGAGAGACCCTAGAGAAATCACTTTCCTTCTTCCTTTATGGTTTTCAGTCTCCCTATCTGCGAAGTGTTGCTCTCTAGCCAGAGCAAAAGCTTTTAATTTGTGTCTCCCAGAGTCCTGAAGTTCTAGAGGTTAACCTGAGAAGAGAGGCTGCCTCTCTGGGTTAGCTGAGTCTGGAATGGACAATAAGTAGAGGGCAAGGAAGTAGCTTCCAAGGTAGGCACCTGCAAACTCATCTCTGAGGAAGTTTACCTTTTAACTCCACTGTTTTGCTACAGTAGGGTGAGAGGGCGGGGGAAAAAGCTTTGTAAGTCATCGATAAAAGCATCTACTCTAATTAGATCCATCATGGACCTTCTGACCATCCTCATGAAGGGCTGAAAGCTGGCCATCTTCTTTCTTCCCCTGGACAAATTCCTTTTGCCCTCTTACTCCTTGGGCAAAGAAGATGTGGCGAGTCAAGGAGAGTAGGAACAGCCTCTAGAGAAGAAGAATGAAGAAATGATGGAGAGATGCAATGAGGGGATTAGCAGGAAGCACTCTAGGGGCATGGAACCATTCTACCTGGAGGAGGAAGAGATAAGCCTGAGGTGTGGAGGGGGCAGATGTTTGGGACAGTTCTTTGTAGGACACAAGCTATTGAGAGTTCTAAGCATCTCATTCACTTCCTTCATAGCTTTAATCTGGTCACTTCAACCCAACTCAATTCAATCCATCCATCCATCCATCCCACTATCTGACCATCCATCCACCCATGCATCCATCCATCTATGTATTATCCATCCATCCATCCATCCATCCATCCATCCATCCATCCACCTGCCCATCAATTCGTCCACTAATGCACTCACTCACCCACTCCTTGACCTATTTACACACTCACTCATTTAATTCAACCACTCCCTCTTTCTGTCTCTCTCCCTTATTCATTTATTCTTTCAACCATCGCATAGACATTTGTTGAGAACATACCATGTGTCTGGGAACATAGATGAGAAGGAACCCTTCAGGGAGCTCATTGTCCCAGTGCAGTAAACAGATGCACAAGCAAGTCTGAGAAGCGATTGTAATACAGGTGGAGTTTAGAAGAGGAGAGTTCAGGGAGGTGGATCAAAGAGAGTTTCAGGGAGGCAACAGCAAATGAACTGGCTCCCGAAACAGTGACTGAAGTTTATCAACTGGACAAGCGGGCAAGGGTTTATTTTCTGGAGGTGTTTCCAGTCTGAGGAGCTGAAGTCAGGCATATCCTTAACAGACCTTAACAGATAATACTCACTCTGCTCCACTTTCCTCCTCCTTCTAAGCCTCAAAAAAAGTCTAGATTATTCATTTCAAATTTCTAGGCTGATGAAATTCAATTTTAATTCAACAACTGATTGTTCTTATTCAAAACATTGGATGGGGGAAAAAAACACATTCAAAGAAAAATCATAGAAGCAGGAAGTTACCTCAATCAAACTCTTCTCTGGGTAGCATTGCCTACAAGTTTGAACTCAGCATACCAATCCACTGGCTTTTCTTTTGTTGAGAGGTGTGTGTGTGCGTGTGTGTGTGTGTGTGTGTGAGTGTGTGTGTTTCTGGGTTGATTTTGTTTCAAACTCGGATTGTTTCTTATGATTTGGAACTATCTTGCCAAAGGTGTCTCTTACGTGCTAGCATTGTCACAGAATTTGACACGTATGCACTCAACATTCATCAAATATTCCATTCATCAAATATTCATTAAGTTTCTTCTATCTCCCAGGCTTGGCACTAGGTGCTGATGGCAATACATTGAAGGACAAGACAGGTTCTTTCTTTGACACAGCCCATTGTCTAGAGCAAGGTCAGCATACTTTTTCTGGAAAGTGCTGGGTAGCAAATATTTCAGGCTTCATGGGTCATGTGGTCTCTGTTGCAGCCATTCAGCTCTGCTCCCATAGTGCTCTTGTATCAGCCTTAGCCGACATTTAAGAAAATGGGCATGGCTGTGTTCTAACAAAACTCTACCAAAACAGATTGGAGCCCCAGCTGTAGTTTTCAGACTGTTCATCTAATGGGGTAGGAAGAACACACAAGTAACTAACATTGGTGAGATAGCATTTTCTGGGAGCTCAGAGATGAGTTTCAACCCAGGCTTGGGAAGTGGGGAAGACTGTCTGGAGGAGGTGATGTGTCATCTTAGACCCACCAGGTGAGTGGATTTGGCAAGGTGAAGAGGCTGGGGTAAGGACCCTCTGGGCGCAGCAAGTGTGCAGAGAAACCTGAAGGCAAAAGGAGGTATGATGGGTCTGGGGAAGGCAAGCCATAGAAGAGGGAGTGTGGTGATACCAGGCAGGGTTGGCAGAGTGAACAGGGAAAGAGAGTAAAGGATCTTGTAAAACGTGAACATGCCACAAGACCGACAGGTTTTCAGGGACTTATTCTATTTTGACTTACTTTATTTGTTTATTATTTTTTGAGTTGAGGTCTCACTCTGTCTCCTCGACCTCCTGGGCTCAGGCCTTTCTTCTGCCTCAGCCTCCCACGTAGCTGGGACTACAGGCACTCATCACCATGCCCAGCTAAGTTTTTGACTTTTTTTTTGTAGAGATGAGGTCTTGGCTATGTTGCCCAGCTATCCTTGAACTCCTGGGCTCAAGCGGCCCTCCTGCCTCAGCCTCCCAAAGTGCTGGAATTCTAAGAATGAGCCACCATACCTGGCCTTGCCTTGTTTTAAAAGACCCAGCACCGCCATCTCAGAGGGCCTCCGAGGTGGCATCCTGCCACAGGGCCTCAGTGGCACTCAGGGACATGCAGCTCTTGAATGGCGGCTTGGTCTTTCTCTCCCCCTGACCTGGGAGGGCCCTCCAGGCAGCCTGTGGGCTGGTCCAAGAGGCAGGTCACCCGGGAAGTGGTTTTGGCTGCAGAATGGAAGACACGGTTTAGGAGGAAACAAGCAAAAACAAAACAAGCATGAAAATGGAACCGAGCTAAAAAATGAGGCTTACCTAGGCCAAAAATCTACACTGGCAGACGTCGTCATCGCGGAAGGACCAGATGCCCTCCTGAGTGACCTTCAGTCTTGGAAATGCCTGAGAGTAATAAAAGCGAAGACGGGTCCTGCTCCTTCCCGCTCCCTCCTCCCTTTCCTTGCTGTCCCTGTCTCTCCTTCCCTCCCTCCCCTTCCCTCCCCACCGTTCCCTCCCATCCCCTTCTCTTTCCTTCCCTCTCCTCTCTTGTCATCCTCTCCTCTTCCCTCTCCTCTCCTCTCCTTCTCTCCCCTCCCCTCTCCCCACTCTCTCACACTGGCCTCATAAACCAGAATTACTGCGTGTCCTTTGCTGTTGGATTCAGTGGTTGGCGGCCAGGGAAACTGCTAAACATCCCCCCAGCACAGGGCAGCTCCACAGCACGGAACGACACAGCACCAAGTGTCAACAGTGCTGAGGCTGAGAAATCCTGTGTCAGCCCGTCTTCCAGGCGCCACCGCTCTCCATCCTGGCTCCGTCCTGTCCTCATCATCCCTCATGAACACCCAGCACATCTCCGCATCTCTGCTTCCCTGCTCTAGGTCACTGTCCCTCTCTTTGCCCACCACCCTTGGACTCATCCTCAGGACCCATTTCATGTGCCTCTGCTTCCGGGAACAGTTGTAGGGCTCCCCTAGGCTGGAATGAAGTGCTTCCTTCTTCTGGAGCTCACAGGACTTCATCCGTATCTGCCACGGTCCTTAGAACCTGACCGTGTCATAGAGATTGTTATCAATCGTCTACATGTTATGCCCTTCCCCCATTCGTTCCGAGCTTCTTTGCTGTCGGGACCAGGTCTTGTTCACCCCATAGCCTCTTGGTTGAATGAATAAGTAGAATATTCAACATCATAAATATTGTCAGTATTTCTTCTCAGGTTCTGTGCTCTTTCGAGATCAATCCTCTGGACTGGCGTGGAAACTCATGTATTTCTCTGCTTTTTCCTTCTCTTACCCATCTTCCAGGCAAATTTTATGCAGACAACCTTCAAACTTTTCTGAAACTCAGAAATGATTTGTGTTCATGATTCAATTTTAATTTCATATCTTCAGCATTTTCACACTCAGCATCATTTTCCATTTTGCAGTAAATCTACCCATGCAGCTTGAACACAATTTCCCCCTGCTCCTCTCCCCATCCATTTGCCACCACCAGCGGAGGGCTTGCTTTTATGAGGATAGAGGCGAATGCCTCCCCCGCGCATCTGCGACGCCTCATTCACATTCGAACCATGGTGAGATGGTACTGAAGCTGCCCTGTTGCCCCGGAGGGAGAAGTCAGGGTCCTGGGAACCCAAGGATCCGAGCTAGCCAGCCTCTGAGCTTGCTGTGTCACATGGTGCCTGGCCCCTACCAGGTGCTCAGTAGATGCCTGTTGAATGAATACCAGATATGCAGACTGTGCTGAAGATTATTTCAGAACTGGAGAAGTAGCGGAAAGACCACAGATATTGGGCTGTATGAACTTGAGGTCTAGTCCTAACAGTACTACTTATTACGTGCGTGTCCTAGGGTATGTGAGCCTCAGTTTCCTCTTTCTTCTAATACACCAGATTTATACCTGTCTTTCAGGGTTGTTGTGGCAAGTAAAACAATGGGCCCATCATATGGTATCTGGTAAACGTCATCTATTAATAATCATAGGACATGCTGCTGGGGTGGGTCGTTCCACGGAATTGATCAGACATGGAGGGCCATTCAGGCAAGTGCTGTGTCACCACCGGAGTTGAGCCTGAATGTACTGTTCTTGGTTTCTCAGAATCCCTTCCCTAGTTGGGTTCCAGGCATGTAGGTCTGACCTTCGGGGTGCCAAGGGAAGCTCTAACCGGGTCACGGTGTGTAACGCCTTCAGTGTGTGGTGTGCACTGGGCCCTGAGCGCTGGAGGCAGAGGGGAATGCGGAGAAAGTCTGATCTGTTATGGATGTGCACAGGAGCCCGAGGCTCAGAGAGGTGACGGAACCTGCCCCAGGCCATCCAGTGAGCCCACTGCCAAACCTTAACCTGATGCTGAATCTCCTGACTTCCAAGCACTCACTCCTTTTCCAGCACCGAGAGGCTCACTGTTTGCATTTTGTTCTTTCGTGGCCAAAGCACAGATGCTGTTAGAGCTGAGCCTGTAGAGACCCACACAGCACCGTTTTCTGCGGCATTAAATTAAGTTCCCGATTCAGCTCTTTGAAGCCTGACAGCCCCTCGTGAGAATGGAGCACGTAGAAGTGTTTCTGGAAAGGGTTTCTCAGAGCAATGCTCCTTAAAGAAGCAGCCCGGCCCTGGCCCAGATGTCCTAGTGCTGCAAGGTCAGCTTCTCAAATGCCAGCCTTTGATGGCAGATTGGCTTCCCTGTCAGAAAACACCAGCCACTACGGTGAACCCAGCCTCAGGGCACCTGGTTCTCCTTTGCGGTTTCCTCAGTTCTTAATCTCAGAGGGGTGTTCTCTAGGCTCAGAGAAATTCTGAGATTTTGGCTTGCCGATGCATTTAGAAGGGCCTGGCACTTGAGAGAGAAGCCTGGGAGGAAGACTCTCTGGGTTCAAAGTCTGGCTCCACCGTGTCTAGCTGGGTGCCACTGGCAAGTTATTTCATCTCTCTACATCTCAATTTCCTCATCTGTAAAATGGAGCGCTTCTTACGGGATTGTTGTGATGATTAAGTGAGTCAAAGGCAAATGGTACATGGAAGAGTGTTTACCCCATAGTAAATTCTCAATAAACATCATTTATTGTTATTAAACATAGGTGCTGGATTCCATCTTGATTCATGTCCCAGCTCTGCTTTCTCTTTGTTTTATTAAAAAAAAGATGAGCCGGGTTCGGTGGCTCAGCCTGTAATCCTGCGCCTTGGGAGGCTGAGGTGAGTGGATTGCCTGAGCCCGCGGGTTCGAGACCCGCCTGGGCAACTTGGCGATACCTCATCTCTACAATAAATAAAAAATCAGCCAGGCGTGGTAGCGCACGCCTGTAGTTCCAGCTACTTGCAAGGCTGAGGTGGAAGGATCGCCGAGCCCAGCAGGTTGAGGTTGTGGTGGCCGGGAGCGGCCACTGCACTCCAGTCTGGGCGACAGAATGAGACTCCAACTCAAAAAACAAAAAAAATCTGAAAGTCCTAACACAGAATAATGTGACACAATGTGACTCGGGGAGATAAGGTGATTATGAAGCACTCTCTGAGTGGGTGGCACTTGAAGCAAGACTGAACAGATGAGAAGAAGCCAAGCGGGCATGAAGAGCCAGGAGGCAGTGTCCCAGACAGCGGGAACATCAAGTGCAAAGGCCCTGAGGCGAGAAGGCAGCCAGAGAGGCAGAACAAAATTCACAGAGAGGACTGGAAACACACCAGGGGCCAGATTGTCTAGACATAACCCCAGGCTGGGGCAACTGAGTGAAAGCTGAAGAAAGCAACCCAGATGCCGCTAACAGCACGTGTGGAGGCATGGCGCAGGAAGAGAGGAAGAGCTGAGGGACAGGCAGCTGAGGCAACACAAGGCTAGTGTGGGTTCCAGAACGAGAAGACGACGACAGCCAGAAGGGACTCGAGAGCAGGGTGATGGAGAAGGCTAGGATGCTGGCCAACAGCATAAGCCATGGCAAGGCTGGGATGAGGCAGGCCGGGGCAGGAGCAGGCTCTGCTCCAAGCTGTAACTAGCTCCCAATTACTCACCGTCCACCCCTCTCCTGACCTCGACAGCCTCGGTGTGTGATGTTGGCCACTGCTCACGTGCTACAAGCCCATATACCTCAGGCTTCCTGACCTCTGGCAAAGGTCACAGAAACTAAACCTGCTGACAAGCCCAGTCCCTCCATACCACTGATAACAAGACCGTCAACCGAGCACTGGGGAAGAGTTCTCAGGGGTTCCTCTACTGTCCAAGGGAAGGTGCTAAAGTGTATTGGGCAAATTGCTGGGCTTAGAGATCAGACAGATCAGAGTTTAAGTGCCGTTTATGCCGTTATGCATGAAGTCATGAAAGCCATCTATTCTAAACAGCCTGCTTGAGAACTAAATGCAATAAGGCATGGCAAGGTCAGGGCCTAACACACAGCAAAAGAGCCAGTAAAGAATCATCCAGTTCAGCCGGGGACAGTGGCTCACGCCTGTAATCCCAGAACTCTGGGAAGCAAAGGTGAAAGGATCGCCTGAGCCAAGGGATTCGAGACCAACCTGGGCAACTTGGTGA
>CAUYQG010078784.1:0-33773 GCA_963574415.1 Tarsius wallacei | reverse complement strand
GCCTTATTAAGTCCTGCAAAGTATTCAGCATTTAAAGCTTTACCAGTCTTGTAAGAGGTGCGCTAGGCAGGCATAGCCAAAAACGCAAGCATTAGTGTTATTTAGCATTACAATATAAAGTAGGGACTCAGCATACATTACACAACTCTAAGAGACTTCCCAACAGTTTTACAGAGACAAGCAGTTGATCATGATCTTAGGCAAGGCCTAAACCTTTAGAAACAGACTTACTCTCAACTAACCTGGCTTTTAGCATTTGAACACAAGAACAGCCTATTCATTCCCTTAGTTGCCAGAGAAAGATTACAAAAATTTTTTTTTTTTTTTTTGAGTTGGAGTCTCACTCCGTCACCCAGACTGGAGTTCAGTGGCCGCTCCCAGCCACTGCAGCCTCAACCTGCTGGGCTCCAGTGATCCTTCCACCTCAGCCTTCCGAGTAGCCAGAATTACAGGCATGCACTACCACGCCTGGCTGATTCTTTGATTTGTTGTGGAGATGAGGTCTTGCCAAGTTGCCCAGGCGGGTCTTGAACCCACGGGCTCAGGCAATCCACTCACCTCAGCTTCCCAGGTACAGGATTACAGCCTGAGTCACTGAGCCTGGCTACAAAATTAGTTTCTCCAAGGCTAGCATTAACTTGCACTGAGTTAGCAAAAGGCTAAGTAGCATATAAGAGACATTTATACGTTTCTTTACAGGTGGATTAGAATGGGCTCCTTCAGAATTTATGAAGGAGAACACAGGCTAAGGAAGGGAGGGGGCGTGGTTCCTGGAAAGAATTTAAGATAACCAGTAACTCTTCATATATGCAGCAGGCAATTTTCCCACAACCTTAACAACAAAAGGCAGAAATTTTAACAGTGCCAACAGGTTGGGAGAAAACACCACACAAATAAAGGGAGACATAAAATGACATAAAGAAACACGCACCAATCAAGTTTTTAAAAGACGACATGTCCCATCAAAGCATAATAACTCAACCAACTTTTTAGCAGATTCAAAATGACAGACACACACAAATAGAATGAGGGGTATAGGAAACATCCGCTTTGTATCCCCTTCAGTCATATGCCTCATGAAGATATCTCCGACACCTATCAGCAATTGGCAGGTTGGTACACCCCCAATGCAGACTAACTTTATGCAAAGCCCTCCCGCAATCTGTCTCATTCACACACAATCACACAGCACATTCTTTAACCTTCTGTCCTAATCCTAGGAGTCTACGGGTTCATCTTCAGACAGTGTTTAATTCCACTGCCTTTCAGCCCTTTCTTTCAGCCTGGAGATTACTAGTGGGCTCCAGGAGGTGATCAAGCTCCCCTTCTGCCATCCATTGGGAGGTCTATGCAAAGGCCCTTATTCCTACCCTTTCCGTTGGGTAGTCTTTCTGTCCTTTCCATCAGGTGGTCATCCTTATGCCAGTTCCTCGCCTCTTGGGTCCCTGTTGTGTTTTCATGGTCCGAGCTTCAGTGCACAGGGAAGGGCTCCCTCCTACAGATCAAGAGGTCCATTGCACGCCAGGTGAGATTGCCCTTCCCGTTGCCCTGGAGGTTGTACCTTGATGACAAAGGAGGTGGAACACACTGTCTCCAAACTTTCCATTTCCCGGCCAATGCACCAGATATGTAGCAGGAAGACAGAGAGATCGTGACAACGAGACTATTATAGGAAGTGGCACTTTATTACCCTGGCCAGCCCAGCAGGCTTGAGGAGCTAATGTGTCCAAATCGAGCCCCCCAGAATGGGAGAAGTGGGGTCTTATACCCTTGTTTAGGTAAGAGAAGAGGTCGTGTTGAGTGATTACACGTCTCCTTTGGAATTTACAAGGTGGTGTTCAGAAAAATCAGATCTTTCAAAGAACAAATGGTTTCCAGGAACTGCAGGGTTGTAAACCGTCAACTTCAGAAGAGGGGTTTTGGATAAGCCTGTGAATTAGTTACTCTTTTGCATTTCCATGAAAGCCATCAGTCTCTAGTCATTTGGCCTTTTCAAACAAAACCAGCCTGGTGGGTCTTTAGAGCTTGCCGCTTGGCTTTCAAAAGGAAATATCTTTAACTGCTACCAACTCCCCTTTCTGCCACATCAAATCAGCTATATTTTTCAATTTAACTTCTGTGCAATTTTTTGCATCTTTCACACAGCACCAGATCACAGACAGCCCCTTAACCCTGTGGGTTTGACATAACATTTTTGGAGGCACCTCTGCAATTCTAATCTAACAGCAAAGTTGAAAAAGATGAGCTGATTGTCCAGGTTGATGCCACCTGATGGAGTCTGGGCTCATGCAGATGTCCTGATGCTGAAACTTGTGTTTTTTGTTTTTGTTTTTATCTTTTTACGTTGATGCCAGCATATATTCTGACATGTCACTATGCTCAATGCCTATGTGTTGAATCAATAAAAGGTTATATGTGTTACCCAAATAGAAAGTAATTTTTCTTAGTATAACTTTTGTGAAAAAAAGGCTTGAGAGTAAAATTAGACTGTTATATTCATCTTCACAGTAACCCCATGACATGGGAAAAGAGAAGCCTCTTTCCATGGGTGCCCTTGAGCCATTCATTGTTTTCATTAAGGCAACCAAAAGCTCAGGAGGTTGGAAATTATCATCCTCCTTTTACATGAAAATGAGATTCTAAGAGATTAAGTAACTTCGCCAAATTCTTGCATTTAGTGAGTGGTTTTGAGATTCAAACCCAAGTATGTATAACTCCAAAGTCTTCCTGACCCCACTGTGCTATGCCAAGAAAACCTGGAAGTCTTTAACAAGTTGCTGCTGTTTTGGGCATTCCTGCCCTCTCCTTCTTCAGTGGTCAAAATTAAAATGTCTTACTAATTTGACAAATACTGTATACTAATTTGACAAATACTAATACTCACCATATGCTCTGCAGAGTGCAGGACCTCTGGTGTGATATGCAGAAAATATTTGAAAAGTAATGCAATATGATATTTCACAGCAAGATGGCCAAGTCTGACCACCCTGGTTAAAGCCCCAATTCTCCCCCAAGGGGCATGAATTTGGGCAAATTATTTAACCTCTTTAAGCCCCATTTCTTATCTGTAAGACAGGGAAAATAATAATAAATATGTGTCCAGCTTGTTAGGATTAAAGAATATAGTATGTACTATAATACAATACTTGTAAGATGATATAATCTCAAGCAAAACAAAACAAAAACAAAAAAAAGACATGATGGCTTGTCTTGTTATGGTCAAGCCATGCTCTTTGAAACTCAGATCTGGCTGAAGGAATAGGATAAATTCATAAATGAATTCCAGAATTAAAGAGGACATTTTGAATATATGTGTTTTTATCACATATCAAGCTTACATAAAAAGAAAATATAAGTAAAAGTAATACAATACAATATAAATGTAATAACAATATAATCAAAACTAGTGTGACTATTCTGAGTAACTTTTGGTCTAAGAGTCTTCTAGCTGGTGCTTTTCTATACAATTTTCTTCCCTGTACCATCAAGAGCATTAGTGATGCAGCATTTCTGAAAAGTGCTCTCTTTTCTTTGAGATTTTCTTCCAAGCTTCAGTCTCTTGTTCTGTATATTTTAGTGGTGATGCTTTCTTGATCTTACCACATATTAAAAATTGTTTGTTAAAAAAATACTAGGCCCATCATCATTCAAATGATCCTAAAATGATTTTTTGATGAAAACAACCAGTGATTGCAATTATCAAACCATACCTCCAAGAATAAGACCCAAGTTTGTGCACACACAAGCAATGACAAGTAGTGAGAATTCTCCTTTGACTAATAGCAATTGTATCACATTGTGTATTTCCAACTCAAATACACTCTCAATGGGAAAAAGTGGTGTCTTGGAATTGATAAACTACACTAAATTGTAACAACCAGAAAAGGTGAGAGCACTGTGGTCATGAAAAAAACAAAAACATAAACAAAACACCAGCTTTAGAGTTAGACAAACCTGGGTCTAAATTCTAGTTCCACCAGCTCTCTATTGGTGTGACCTGGAACATCTGATTTTGTTCTTGAGCTGATTCTTAAAAGTTGAGAAGCCTGTTTCCTGGATTTAGGATAAAGATAATAATCTGTACCCTGAAGGAATATTGGGAATCGTATTCTATATATAGAAATAGCATTTATAAAGGAATCCTTATCTTTTCTTCTTCCTTGACTATTTTGGTAATCATTCAAGAACAAGATGGTTAGAAAAAGGTAGCTCCCTACCTGCTTCTATCTCATTCTTGGCAACATGTAAGGAACCAGGCTTAAACTCCTCTCCAAGGAGGAGGACCAATAAAGTTTGGACAACATCCAGGATTCTTTCACTTATATCATATTTTCCTTATACATGACACTTACTGTTCTTTCTAACATGTAGGAGTGTGTGTGTGTGTGTGTGTGTGTGTGTATTTGTTTTGTTTTTGTTATTTTGCAACTAAAATATGTGCTTCTTAAGAGTAGATATACTTTTCTCCTGTATTTTTATATACAATAGAGAGAACTTTAAAATAACTGGGCATGGTGGCTCACATCTGTAATCCCACCACTCTGGGAGGCCAAGGTAAGAAGATCACTTGAGTGCAGACCTTTGAGACCAACCAGGGCAATACAGTGAAATCGCATCTCTACAAAAGGAAAAAAAAAACTAAAAAATTGAAACTAAAACAAAAAAGAACATCATAAAATTAGAGGCACACTGAATGACTGAATGTTAACGATATTAACAATATAAAAATTATAAAAGTTATACATGATAGAATATTGTTTTTATTATTTTTTTTTTAATTTTGTTAAAAACCTATGTACAGAAATTGCTCTAGTAAGAAGATATATAGAGGTTTTAAAAAAGTAAAAATACCACCTGCTTTCTAGGAGCACACAATCTAGTGGAATTACAGAATCACCTCTCTATAGTTTTATGCAACTTTATATAGTAATATCTAAGTAACTATAAAATCACAAGAAACAAAAGGCTGGAAAAGACTTCAGTGATCATGTAATCCAGGCTGCTTATAATATGTATGAGAAAGTATGTCTGTGAAGATTAAGTATATCACCTAAGATTAAAAGTATTTTAAAGTTCCAACACATTCACTGTGCTATTATTTTCTATTTCTCATTCTTGCATATTACCTAAATTCAAGATTGTGCAGGGAGAATTGTGTGAGTTCATACTTTGACCATTTTTTTGTACTGAAAGACGTGGCAGACCAGGATTCATGTTTATTACTTGAGATTAAATTAAAATGAAAGTACAGATAATGGGGGCATCAACAGATGAAGGATTGCAGCACATTTATAAATAGGGAGGCAGAGGGAAGAGTGTTGAAAGCTGAACTAGGACACAGGTAATTGCAGTCTTGGAGACATAAGGAGTAAGTCATGATGCCCATGATCTGAAATATTTCTGGACACAGAGAAGGTGGGTATAATGAAGGGTAGAAGTGAGAAATAAAACACAATGAAGGAATGCTGAAAATCTGTACACATTTTTAGATCCTGTAGCAATTGCCATGCTGTTTTCCATAGAGGTTGTACTAGTTTAAACTCCCATCAACAGTGTAGAAGTGTTCCCTTTTCTCTGCATCCTCTCCAGCATCTGTTATTTTTTGAGTTATTAATGATGGCATCCTGATTGGAGTTAGGTGATATCTCAGTGTGGTTTTGATTTACAAAGAACTGAGTACCACATGTCCTCACTCATAAGTGGACCCTGAACATTTGTCATATTGCTTATGAAAGAGATTGGCAGTAGCGGGTCACAGCCAAGGTTAGGGGGAGGGACATTTACTTGATCCCAAACGAGGCAAAGTGAGGACCATTGGGAGCCCCAAACATCACCCATATGATGACTGCTTATGCACCTGATCCTGAGTTATACCCCACATATTAAAAAAAAAGAGAGAAAGAAAATCTGCACACAGATGAGTACTCCAAACTCTTAAACATTTGAGCCTACAGATGGGTATTTTTTTCCCAGCACTCCAAAAAATTGAAAACTTTCTCTATGAAATATCTTAATGTCAATACAATTATTAACATTTCTGGGGGTTATATATTTTTGATGATTGAGTCCATGTAGATCATTAATATTCAATCATTTTTGACCCATAAACATGTCAGTTTCATGATTCAAAATAAATCACTTTCAATATACACAAATATCTATTTATTCTTTTATTTATTATAAACAGTGCCTCTTGAGTCCTCTCTTAAAAAGATGAGATTAACGCTGCATTTACTCTTCTTGCAAGTTTTGTCAGTCAAAGCTTTACTTTTGCCTGTCAAAGCTGAGAGCTCTTATACTTACTTTTGTAAGCAGAGTTAAATATTTTAAGCTTTGTCTTTATGTTAATTTGAGAAGTTGAATCATATTTGTAGCTATGCAAATATAGTTCATTACAGAGACATGTAAATAATAAAAATTCTAATTGTATTTTTATATACTAACAACAAATAATTAGAACAAATAAAATTTAATAAATGTGTATTTTTACTATAATATTAAGAAGTCAATTGCCCAGGGGAAAAAATATATGTAAGATCTATGTTGAAAAACTAAAAAAAAAAAAAAAATCTTAAAATAATTTTAAAAAACAGAGTAAATTTAAATATTTTAATATTGTAATAATGTTATTGCTCTTTATTCTACACACTTTTAATAAAAATGCCAGCAAGTTTGTATACATATGTAGAAAAAACAAACTCATTCACAAAATGTGTATGGAAATGCAAAAGGCCAAGGACAGCCAAGGTTATCTTGAAGAGAAAGAACAAATCTGGAAGTCCTATTTGCCAGCATAAAGACCTATAATAACGCTCTAGAAATTATGACAGTTTGCTATTAGTCTAATTCTCTATTAAGTTGAGTAAAGAATTGAGAAATAGACCCCCACACATAGGATCACCTGATTTATGATGACAGCATTGCAGTGGAAGAAAATATAGTCTTTTCAATAAGAAATGGTGAATCAATTGGGTAGGCTATATATAAAAAAAAATCTTGAACCTACCCCATGCCATATATAAAAATTAATTTCAGATAGAGTGTAGACCTAATTTAGAAGGCAAAATAACAAAACATTTAGAAGACAACATAGAAGAGTATTTTACATAGCTAAACATTTTTTAAACAGGATATAAAAAACAACCAAATTTTACTCTGCTAGCATTAAGATATTGTGTTCACATTCATAATAGAAAAGATATGGAATCAGTTTAAGTGTCCATCCACAAATGAATGGATAAAGAAAGTGTGGTTATATGCACAATGGAATACTATTCAGCCATAAAAAATAAAATAAATCATTTCTTTTTTTTTTTTGCAGCATGGATAGAATGGGAGGCCATTATCTTAAGTGTAACAAGCCTAGCACAGAAAGACATCATACGTACTCACTCATAAATGGATAATTTAAAAAATGTGTTCACAAGGATTTAGAGAGTGGAATGATAGGCAATGGAGACTTGGAAGTGTGAGGGGTTGGGAAGGAAAGGGTGATGATAAATTAGTTAATGGGTGCAATGTACATTATTTGGGTGATGGATATCCTGAAAACCCTGACAACCATTATACACTCTATGCATGTATCAAAATTACACAAATGCCACATAAATTTGTACAAATAAACAAAACAATGACAAGGCAAGCTACAGAATAGGTGAAAATGTTTGATGCATATATTTGATTTAAAAAAACCTACAAACTAGAATCTAGCACAGATACATAAATCAACAAGCAAAAGATAGAAAACAGTAAATGATTTGAATAAACACTTAGAAAGGGTATCTACGAGATCAATAAACACATAAGACATTTAATGTAGCTACTTATCAGTAACTAACTTATACAGTAACTAATTTAAATGTAAATTAAAAGCACAATAATTACATATTCATTAGAACAACTATAATAAAATAAGAATGATCCTAAATATTGATTTTGAAGTAGAGCAGCTGGCACTCTGATACAATAGTCAAGCACAAATTGAAAGAATTACTTTTCAAAGTTGTTCAGCAGAATATTCTAAAGCTGAACTTATGAATATCTTATAATCCAGCAATGCCACTTCTAAGCATATAGAAATGAATGTGTATGTATATGTACCAAAATACATATACAAGAATGTTTATAGCAGCACTATTCTTGATATTTAGTTATTATTTATATATAAGCTAAGTAATATATTAGCTAAGCTATTCAACTAATAGCTGAAATGGAGAATATATTGTTTTATATATGCACTAAATGAAATAATATGACAATAAGAATGAACATATTCTAGTCAAACTCAACCACAAAGGTGAATCTTATAATGTTGAAAGCCAAAAGCTAACACAAAAGAATGCCTACAGTACCATTCTGTGTCTATAAAATCCAAAAGCAGGTTAGAAGTTAGTGGTTGCCTTCACAGTAGGAAATGTAAAAGGACATGGGGGAGTGGTTCTGGGATGCTGGTAATGTTTTCTTCTCTTTGATTGCTGGCTACATGAGTATGTTCAATTTTTTAAAAATTATTGAGCTACACATTTATGATTTGCACATTACTCCATGATATGCTATATTTCAATAAAAGCCTACTAAAAATTTGCTGGCCACATATATCCACACACAAGCGTATACACTTTCCAAAAAAATGTATCTAAACATCCTTTGGCATGAAAGGCCAAAATGTGATATCTCCTGCTTTGTTTCTCTTGCTAAGAATAAGTTTTGGCTATTTGTGATCTTTTTTTTTTTGTTTCCATATAAATTTCTGTATTGTGGTTTCCAGGTCTATAAAAAATGATATTGGTAATTTAATGAGTATTGCATTGAATCTGTAGATCGCCCTGGATAGGATGAACATCTTGACACTATTGAGTCCTCCAATCCATGAGCATGGAATGTTTTTCCAGTGATTTCTTTGAGCAGAGTTTTGTAGTTCTTGTTGTAAACGTCTTTCATTTCCCTGGTTAGATAGATGTCAAGGTATTTAATTTTTTGTGGCTATTGTGAATGAGAGTGTGCTTTTTATTTGGTTCTCTGTGTATTGCAAGTGTATATAAATGCAGCTATCTTTTGTGTATTGATTTTTTACCCTGAGACTTTACTAAAATCATTTGTCAGTGCAAATAAACTTTTGACAGACTCCTGAGGGTTTTCAAGGTATAAAATCATATCATCCAAAAAGAGAGATAGCTTAATTTCCTCTTTTCCTATTTGGATACCCCTGATTTTCTTCTCTTACCTGATTGTTTTGACTAGGACTTCCAGCACTATGTTGAACAGGGGGAGTGAGAGTGGGCATCTTTTTCTTGTTTCTGTTCTTAGGAGAATGCTTCTAGCTTCTGCCCGTTGAGCAAAATGTTGGCTGTAGGCTTATCATAAATGGCTCTTACTCTTTTGAGGAATGTTCCTTGTATGCCTAGATGCTCAAGGGTATTATCAGAAAGGGATGCTTGGTTTTATTGAATGCTTTTTCTGCGTCTAATGATATAATCATGTGGTTTTTGGTTTTACATCTGTTAATGTGTTGAATTATATTTATGGTTTTGCATATGATGAACTTGCCCTGCGGCCCAAGAATGAAGTCCACCTGGTCATGATAGATGATTCTCAAGATGTGTTGTTGGATTTGAATTTTTGTGTCTATTATCATTCTGGAAATTTGCCTATTCTCTTTCCTTGTTGGGTCTTTGCTGGGTTTGGGTATCAGTATGATGTTAGCTTTATAAAATGAGTAGGGAGAAGTCCTTCATTCTTATTTGCCCAGAATACTTTCAGTAAGATTGGCATCAGCTCCTCCTTGTATGTCTTGTAGAATTCAGCTGGTAAGCCATCTGGTCCAGGGCTTTGTTGTTGTTGTTGTTGTTGTGGATATTTCTTATGTCTGAATTAATTTCCTGGATTGTCATTGGTCTGTTTAGAGTTGCAGTTTCTTCTTGTTTCAACTTTGGGAGGTTGTGTGATGTCAGAAAATTCTCCATTTCCTTTATTAAGGTTTTCTAGATTATTTGCATATAGTTGTTCATAGTAATCTTTGATAATCTTTTGAATTTTGTCAGGGTCAGTTGTGACTTCCCCTTTTGCATCTCTAATTGTGTTTCTTTGGACTTTCTCTTTTTTAAAGTTAATCTGGCAATAGTTATGCCAATCAATCTTACTTATCTTTTTAAAGAACAAGTTTTTTGTCTTGTTGGTCTTTCTATGATATTTTTGTCTTCCATATTCTACAATTGTGATTTTATTTGGTATTTTTGATTTTTCTGCTGAAGTTAGAATTTAGATGATCTTGCCTATCCAGCTCCAATAAGTGTGATGTTGGGCTGCTTATTGTGATCTTTCTATTTTCTTGATGTATGTGCAATGCTATGAATTTTTCTCTTAACACTGTTTTCATGGCATCTCAGAGATTCTGAGAAAATGTGTCTTTTTAAAATTTGTCTCCAGAAATTTTTTTATCTCTGTATTTATTTCAATGTTGACCCAGAAGTCATCAGCAGCATGTTGCTTATTGTTCATGTCTTTGTGTAATTTGAGAATATCTTGATGACAATATTTATTTTTATTTCACTGTGATCGGAGAAGATGCATGATATTATTTTGATCTTTTGACATTTGTTCACACTTGATTTATTTCAGAAAATGTGATGGATATTGGTGTATGCTCCATGTACTGATGAGTAGAATATATACTGTGTAGTTGTTGGGTGAAGTGTTCTGTAGATGTCTATTAAATCCATTTGATCAGTCGTCAAGTTAAGATTCTGGATTTCCTTGTTGGTTTTTTGTCTCAATGATTTATCAAGAGCTGTATGTTGGTATTTAGGTCTCCAACTATAATTGAGAGTCAATGTCCTCTCTTAGTTTACTTAGTAGTTGTTTTATAAAACCTGGTCCTCCTTTGTTAGGTACATATATGTTTAAGATGGATATTTCTTTCTGGTTGATTAAGCCTTTTTATCATTACGTAGTGTTCTTCTGTGTCCTTTTTAACTTTTGATGGTTTATAGTCTGCTTTGTCTGATATGCAAATGGCTACTCCTGGTTTCTTTTCTTTTTCATTTGACTGAAAGACCATTTTCCAGCCCCCAACTTTGAGCCTGTGGGTCTTCTTTATAGTGAGATGAGTTTCCTAGAGATAGCAGACTGTTGGATCATGCTTCTTTATTCAGTTTGCCACTGTCTCTTCAGTGGTGCATTTAGTCCCTTACATTCAAATTGATTATCAAAATATGAGAGTTTAGCCCCGTTATAGGGCTCTTAGGTGTTTACTTTGTTTCCTTATTATTTTTGTATTTATGTATGTGTATTTTCATTTTTGTGAGCGTTCTGTGTGCTCTGTTGACTCTGTGCTTGGCTGTACTTTTGTGATGGGTATGACTGATCTTTTCCTTTTTCTCTGAATTTAACACCTTCATAAGCGTCTCCTGAAGAACTGGTCTGGAGGTGGCATATTATCTTAGGGATTGGAATTCTGGCAAGAATTTTAATTCTTCATCACTGATGAAGCTTAGTTTGATGGGGTAGAAAATTCTTGGCTAAAATTGCTTATCTTTAAGAATGTTAAAAATTGGATTTCCATTCCTCCTGGCTTGTAGTGTTTCTGCAGATAAGTATGGAGTGATTGTGATTGGTCTTCCCTGGTAGGTAGTCTGACCTTTTTCTTTTGTTGCCTTTAGAATTTTTGTCTTTTTTGTGCAATCCTGTTGGGTCCCCTCCCACTGTGGGAAATTTTCTGTCCTCTCAATAAATCCTGCTTTCTTACTTAAAAAAAAAAAAAAAAGAAAGAATTTTTGTTTTTCATGTTTACTTTGTGGAGACAGATTACTCTGTGTCTTGGGAGTGGTCTTCTCATGTGATACCTTATAGGGGTTCTCTGAATTGCTTGTGCTTGTATGGTTGCCTCTCTAGCAAAATTTGGGACATTTTACTTGATAATCTCATGGAATGTTTGTACCATGGTGTTTTCAGTTTCTTTTTCTGCTTCAGGAATACCAATCAGGCGTAGTTTTGGCTTCTTGTCATAGTCCCACATCTCTTGGGGATTTTGCTCCTTCTTTTTGAGATTTTTTTCTTTTTTGATAAATTGGGTTAATCCCATATTTTGGTCTTCAAGCTCTGAGATTCTTTCCTTTCCTTGGTGATAATGCTCCCTATGCCTGTTACTCTGTTTTTTTTATTTCCAGGATAGGATTCTTCATTTCCATTATTTCAGAATAGGCATTTCTGAAATTGGCCAACTCTGCTGTTATTTCCTGTATGACTACAGTGAGGTTTGCTTTTAGTTTCTTTTGGTTCTCTCTGTTCATTTTAGCCATTCAATCTCTGATTTTTCTGTCATCTGGAGCAGGTTGCTCAGGAAGGTTTCCTTTGGGCGTTGATAACTGCTTTTTTGGACACTGTCCCTTTAGTACTCTGAGGATTGCCTACATTTTTTTGGTTGCTGTTTCCTCATTTACAACAAGCTTCTTTTCCCTCTCTGTAGTTCCTTTTGGTTTTGTTGCTCTGAAACTAGAAACTGACCCTTTATTATAGGACCTTTTCTGTGGCTCAATATAGGCAACTCAGTGAGAGCAGGAGGGACATTCACTTCTGCTCTTTGCTTCAGCCTGTGACAGGTTTTTCAGCTGTAGCAGTGCCTTCTTATAGCTCTATGCAGAAAGTGGGTGGGGGAATGGGCCCCTTGTCTGCTGTCTGCAGGGTATAGCCAAGAAATCTTCCCATTGAGAAAGCCTTCAGGTGTCATTTGTGTTGTTCCCTCCCTGTTCAAGTCCACACTCTGCTCCTGAAAAAGAGATTTCCCTGTCATGGGGGTAGGGGAAGGAGATCTGCCCTGTAAGCACACAGGCCTTGGAGGTGACTCTAATCTGACTGGGAAAATGAACCAGGCACTAGTGAGTTTCACTCTGCAGGCAGGCTTTTCTTGCCTAGGAGCTAGTTGCCTGGCTCTGCTGGTAGAAGTCGTGCTCCCAGCTGATGACCCAGAATGTTTTTGTTTTTGTTTTCCCCCTCTCATTCCATTTTTCCATTTGGAGCCAGTTGCTTGCCACTGTGCCCTGACCAGGACTCCACCAGCATGGGACTAATGACTTGCACAGGGCTAGGAAGGGGGGGATCTGACTCAAAGCATCTAAGGTACACTCATCCACTCTCATTCACCAGGCACAGTTTCAGTTTTTGTGTAAGCCTGGCACATGGCAGAGGATAAGGCACCCAGATTCCCATGTCTGCTGTCATTTTCTGGTCTTTGTGTTTAGAGGGACCTTTGTTGGTTGCAGGGTTTTTACCTGTCTGAAAGTGTTTGAGTATCTCCATTTGTTAGGGACTTGGTCCCTACTCTTTGCCTTGCTTGGCGAGAGCAGTGCCTATCTGCTGCTCCACAGTAGCCATCTTGAATCCCCCTCACTATCACTATGTTTTTATAGAACTGTCAAACTTTCTTCCAGATGATTTTAATAGGCATATAAATGGATTTCTTTACTCCTGTCTTCCTTGAATTTATCTTCTAGAATGATGCTACTCTAATGTATTTAAAATGCAAATTCAACATGTCATTCCCTTGTTCAAAGCCTTTCAGGGATTGTGATTACTAGGAAGATTTAGGCAGAACATGGCCAATCAGCCTCTAGCAGACTAGCCCTTCTCTCTATCAGTTCCTACTTCTCTCACTTTCCTCTGCAACCTCTGATAATCCTAAATACTCCAAATGCTGATTTTTGATATCTTGCATTATCTAATGGCATAATATTATTCACATTTCTTTCTTTAGCTCAATTCTACCCAATCTTTAAGATTCAGTTCAGATACCGTTTATTTCAAGAAAATCCTGTTCATACTTTCCACTATGATTAACTCAATATTTCTCATTTTTGTCCAATATTATATAACTCATTTACATTATTAAACTATTAGACCTTATTCATAATTGAAATTCTATTGCCTTACTTATATTGTTGAAATTATTTGTTTGTTTACTTTATCATCCTGGTAGACTGTATGCTTCTGAATGTTAGAGACTAAGATATAAGAGACAATGGGCATAAAACATTCAGTATGTTGCTCCATAGATAGTCCTTACATTCACTGATGTTTCTGTGAGGTCAATGGTAATATTAGTGGCAGAGTTATAGTTAGCCCTTAGGTGCTATGACACTTTCTCTTAATTTTTCTTCCATGTTTCACTCGCTTATTTCTCACTGAAGATGAGTTCTCTTACAAGGCAAGAAATATCCCACTGGTTGTGAGATAGAAATTGGCAGGGTTAGCTTTCAAAATGAAGGCCAAAGCCAGCTGAGACCAGGAGAAACCAAGATGGCATCAAAAGCAACCTCTGCTTGTCCTTTGTGCTCATTATATGCTCATTATAATGCATTAGAATTCTAGAAGATACTCCCACCAGTTCCATGACTGTTTATAATTACCATGGCAACTCCTGGAAACATGGTTTAAAAGGGAGAGGAACCCTCAATTATGGGAACTCCCTGCCCCTTCCTTGGAAAAATCCATGAATACTTCAACGCTTGCTCAACATATAATCAAGAGATAGCTATAAAAATAAATACCCAGCAATCTATGGTTATTGTTCTTCCTATAGACCAGCCCAGGCCACTATGCCTATGGAATAGCCTGTTTTTTTATTATTTCAATAAATTTGCTTTCATTTTTCAACTAAAGCCCAGTGATGTACATTGGGTTGTTCTGCCTATGGAGTAGCCACTTTTCCTATTTTCTCCATTTCTTTAATAAACTTGCTTTTCATCTTCTCCTTATAACTTGTGCTTGAATTCCTTTCTGCATGAAGCCAAGAATCCACTTGGTCTCTCAGACTGAACTCCAATTCTAAGGTTTTCCAGCAGCATCTTCCTTTATAACTCTGGAGGCACCCCAAATTTGGGATCCCTAACCTGCATCAGCAGCTTCCATATCTTGTAACTCTTAGAGTTTTAGTTACTAAAGATGACTAGGCTCATTTACTAGTTTTTACAGAAAAAATAAAAAAGACTGGGAAGAGATTTGATTGGCTGAGCTTAGATCAAGTGCCTGCTGTTAAACCAATCAACTGTAGTCAGAAAGCAGAATTTTTTTTTTTTCATTTTTCAAAAATTGTAGTAAACAAGCATAACATTAAATTCATCATCAACCATTTTTAATTGTATACATTAGTAGTATTAAGTATATTTACCCTGTGCAACAGATCTCTAAAACTTTTTTGTTACAAAAAACTGAAACTCTAACCCCAGTAAAAATGAGTTCACCCACTCTTCTCTCCTTTCTCTTTCACCACTCTTAGCAACCACATTTCTACTATCTGTCTTGATGATTTCAACTACTTCAGATATTTCATATGAGTTGGATCATAAAGCATTTGTCCTTGTGTGGCTGGCTTATTTGCCTAGCACAATATTTTCTAGATTCATTAGTTTTGTAATATATAATAGATGTATTTGTTTTGTTTTTCCATTTTTATTTTAGTTACAGGAGGTACACAAGTATGTGTGTTATAGGGACATCTTGTGTAGTGGTGGGGTTGGGCCTCAGGTGGTCCTTTTTCCCAGAGAGTGAACATTGTGCTGCATTGTACCCTGACCTCTATCCTATCTTCCCCATTATTGGTATCCCCAGTATCTACTATTTTATCTTTGTAATCATTTAGCTCCTGCATATGAGTGAAAACTTGTGATTTTTTTTTTTGTTTCTGAGTCAGTTCACTTAGGATGATGAGCTCCAGCTCCATCCATGTTGCTGCAAGGACATAAATTCATTATTTTTTATGACTGCATAGTATTTCATGGTGTATACATATCACAATTTTTTAATCTAGTCAATTGTTGGTGGGCACTTAGATTGGCTCCTTAATTTTACAATTGTGAATGGTGCTGCAATGACTGTATGAGTCCAGGTGTCTTTTTTACATATAGATTTATCTTCCTATGGGTAGATCCCTAGTAGTAGGATTGCTGGGTCATTTTTTAGTTCTTTGAGAAATCTCCATACTTTTTCCATAGAGGTTGAACTAGTTTGCAATCCTACCAACAGGGAATGAGCATTCTCTTTTCTCTGCAACTGTGCCAATATCTGATGTTCTTTGATTTTCTAAAAATAGCCATTCTGACTCATTTGAGGTGATATCACATTGTGGTTTAATTTGCATTTATATAATGATTAGTGATGTTGAACATTTTTTCATATGTTTGTTGTTTGCTTGTGTGTCTTTTTTTGAGAAGTGTCTATTCATGTCCTTTGTCCACTTTTACATGGTTTTTTTTTTATGTTGAGTTATTTGAGTTCCTTGTAGATTCTAGATATTAGTACTTTTTCTGAAGCACAATTTTCAAATATTTTCTCTAGGAGATTTTCTGTTCATTCTGTTAATTATTTATTTTCCTGTGCAGGAGCAAAAAGTCCAATTTGTCTATTTTAGTTTTTGTTGCAATTGCTTTTGAGGTCTTTGTCACAAATTCTTTGCCCAGGCCAATGTCCAAAAGTGTTTCCTAGGTTATCTTCTAAGATATTTATAGTTTCAGATCTTACATGTAAGTCTTTAATTCATCTTGAGTTAATTTTTTGTATGGTGAGAGATAGGAGTCCAGTTTAATTCTTCTGCATATGGCTAGCCAATTTTCCCAGTACTACTTCTTAATAGAATATCCTTTCCCCACTGTCTATTTTTGTCAACTTTGTTGAAGATTAAGTTGGTTAGAGGTATGTGTGGTTTCAGTAGTACTGCTACAAGTTCTTTTTTGTATATCTGATAAAATAGATTGTGAATCTGTCTGGCCCTGGGATTTTGTTGTTGTTGTTTTGGAGAATTTTTTAATTTTATTACTGATTCAATTCTATTGCTTATTATTGATCTATTTAGGGTATCTATTTCTTCTTGGTTTAGTGTTGGGAGGTTGTATGTTTCTAGGAATTTAACCATTTCCTCCAGGTTTTGAGCCATAGTACATTAGTTGTTCATGGTAGTCTCAAATGGTCTTTTAAAATTTCTGTTGTACCAGTTGTTAAGTCACTTCTATAATTTCTGACTAAATTTGCATTTTATATCTTTTTTCTTGGTTAGTCTAGCTAGTGGTCTGTGAATTTTGTTTATATTTTCAAAAAAACAACTTTTTGATACATTGATCTTTTGTGTATGTATATATATATATTTGGCCCTGATGTCATTTAGTTCTGATCTTTATTTATTTTCTTCTGCTAGATTTAGGTTAAGATAGTTGTTTTTCTAGTTCCTTGAGATGCAATGTTGAGCTGTTAATTTCTGATCTTTCTATAGTTTTGATGTAGGCTTTTAATGCTATAAACTTTCAGTTTTCCTCTAAGAAACTGTTTTTGCTGTGGACTAGAGGTTTTGTTATGTTATGTCAATATTTTCATTTGTTTCAACACATTTTTAAATATCTGACTTAATTTCATTTTTTACCCAAGGCATTCAACACTGACTAGTTTAGTTTTCATATAGTGGTGTAGCTTTGGGAGTTGCTCTTAGTATTGATTTCTAATTTTATTCTACTGTGGTCTGAGAAGATGCTTGATATAATTTTGATGTTTTTAAACTTATTGAAACTTGTCTTATGGCCAAGCATATACTCTAGTTTGGACAATGTCCATGCAGAGATGGAAAGAATGCATATACTGCAGTTGTTGGGTGGAAAGTTCTGTAGATGTCTATTTGATCCATTTGGTCTATACTCCAGTTTTAGTCCAGTATCACATTGTTCATTTTCTGCTTCAGTAATCTGTCTAGTAATGTTAGTGGAGTGTTAAAGTCACTTACTATTATGGTTTTGCTATAGATATGTTTTTGCAGGTTAAGTAGTGTTAGCTTCATGAATTTGGGTACTCTGGTGTTTGGTGCACATATATTAAATATGGTTAAATCTTCTTGTTGAATTTCACCCTTTATCATTATATTATGCTCTTCTTTGTCTTTTCTTAATGTTTTTGGTTTAAAGTCTGAACTATCTAAGTATGGCTACTCCTGCTCATTTTTGTGGTTCATTTACCTGATATATATTTTTATACCTATTTACTTGGAGCCTATAATTGTCTTTGGCCAGCGGATGGGTCTCTTGTAGGTAACATATGGTTGGGTCTTATTATTATTATTATTATTATTCAGTTTGCCACCCTTATTATTTTAAGGGGGGGTTTAGACCATTGACATTCAGAGTTAATATTGATATGTAATGTTGTGTTCCTGCCACTGTGTTGTAAGCTAATTGACTTAGATATTCAAATATGTACTTGTTTTATAAGCACTGTGAGCTTTGAACTTATGTGCTCTTTGTGATAGCAAGTTTAGAACTCCTTTGAGCATCTCTTGTAGAGATGGTTTAGTGGTGACAAATTCTCTTAGTGTTTGATTGTCAGGGAAGAACTTTATTTGTTCTTTGTTTATGAAAGTTATTTTCCCTGGATATAAAATTTTTGACTGGCACTGTTTTTCTTAAGAAGTTGGAAAATGAGCTCCAATTCTCTTCAGACTTGTAGCGTTTCCACTGTTCATCTAATGTCCTTTCCTCTATAAGTGATTTGGTGCTTTTCTCTTGCTGCTTTTAGGGCATTTTCTTTCATGTTTACTTTGGAGAATCTGACAATGATATGTCTTGGTAAATTTCCTCTTGCAAGGTATCTTGCAGGAGGTTTTTTGGGCTTCTTTTATCTGGATATCTAGGTTTCTCTCAAGACCAGGAAAGTTTTCTTGAATTATTTCCGTGGATATATTTTCCAAACATCTTACTTTAACTTCTTCTCCCTCTGGAATGCCTATGATTCATAAGTTTAGTCATTTTATATAGTCCCATATTTCTCACAGGCTTTCTCATTCTTCTTGATTCTATTTTATTTGTTTCCATCTGACTGGATTCATTCAAAGAACATGTCTTTCATTTCTGAAATTCTTTATTATGCTTGTTACAGCCTACTGCTGTAGCTATATATTGTGTTTTATATCTTCATCATTGAGTTTGTACTTCAGTTTTTAGAAAAATACTGTTTCTTCTTTCACTTTCTTGATTGTTTTGCACATTTCTTTGTGTTAGTTATCAGTTTTATCTTGCATCTCATTGAACTTCTTTATCATCATATATTGAATTTATTATCTGACATTTCAGGGATTTCATTATGGTTAGATTCTGTTGTTGAAGAATTACTGAGCCCTTTTGGAGGAGTAATACTCTGTTGTTCTATGCTTTCAGAGTTGTTTTCTCTTGTTCTTTCTCATCCAAATAAACTATGGTGGCTAATCTATATGAGCTCCTTTGATATAGATAGCCTGGATATGCGGACTCTCTCATGTGTTGGTTATAATAGTGATGTAGTAGTGGTGTGGGCTGGCCCATTACTTTCTGTGAGGCCAGGATGGCAGGGATCTTGAAAGCCTTAACTGGCTTCTTGGTGGTGTACACTGGTTCAGCAAATCACCTGTTGTGTTGCTCAACCTCCAGGCCAGCAGATGGTACCTACAGGTAAGAGCAGGCTGCTGTTGATGTAGATGGTATTTACTTGATCCTCGTTTACTGGAAACACCACTCTATTATCTCAGCAGTGAGCTCATCTGAGGAATACACTGTGATCTGTGTTCCCAGTTAAATTCTGGGAAGAGGAAAACCAAGATAGGAAGGACCAAATTGGGCAGGTCCACCTACAAGTCCACCAGTGTCAGGCACAGGCACCTGCTCTAAGGTTGGGTCTGATGTGCAGGCTCTGAGTACCCA
Organism: Tarsius wallacei; assembly: GCA_963574415.1. NCBI lineage: Eukaryota > Metazoa > Chordata > Mammalia > Primates > Tarsiidae > Tarsius > Tarsius wallacei. Next base: position 14,076 of record CAUYQG010078784.1, on the reverse strand, counting down.
GAGATGTGCCTTGGCAAGGTGTCAGGGGACCTCTGCTACCTCAAGTTCTCTCCTCAGGAAGAGGAGGGCAGCCAGAGCTTCTAATATAGAGGAGTGGAAGCTCCAGAGACCCAGGGATATGTCTGGACATTGAACAGAAAAAGCAGCATAGCATCAGGATTCTACCCTTGGGGAAAGGGGTGGCTCAGACTCCCACTCCAGGTGATTGGGCACAGTAGGGCATGGAGCACAGGGGGTCTCATTGCACATGGATGGCTGCTCAGGAAGGGTGTGCTGATTTAGGCTACTAATCTGTTTAGAGATGGGGGCCACCTGATCCTTGATACTGGGAGGGGGGGCACACTTCTCTGACTGACTTGAGGGGCAGGCTGTGCTGCCTTGCAATGACACCTGCAGCTCAATTTGGGGTCACAGAGCTGGGCTTGGCTTCAGATCTTTTTACCCAGGAAAAACCCCAGGATCAGGAACTGTCCTGCTCAGGCTCCTAATTCAAATGCAGAGGAGCGAGGTCCGTCTTGTTGATCACTTGCCACTTAGACCGCTTTCCCAGTTGTGCAGGAGTTGCGGGGGGATCCTGCTTTTCCTTGGTATTACTGGAGCACGCCACCCAAGCTAGTCTGGGAAGAAGGCTGGGGTTCTCAGCATGGTGGTGGCTGAAGAATTCCAGGCTGCAAATCTGACATAGGCTGCAAAACCCACTGTTCATGAGAAATCCCAGCTACACCAACTTTCCTTCTGCTCAGGATGCAGATTTCAAAGCATGGGAGTGGGAGCTTCTTGCTAGGCACTTATTGCTGAGGCCCTTTACTGCAACACCCCAGAGGTGTGGAGTCGGGTGGGACACCCAGACAATGACACACAGGAACTGATTACAGGTCAAAGGCCTGAAGGAAATTTGACTTTGTGGGGTTCCTTACTTCACCTAACCCCAGGTTAGGATGAGCTTATGTCTGATTCCAAACCCGGGCAATCTCCATATTCCCACCCTGTTTTGGTTTTAGGAGATTCCTCCCCTGCTCTAGAATGAGCAGACTTGTCTTGGGCAGAAACCAAAGCGCCTGCAGGGGTTGCTATTGCTACAACAATGGACCCTGATTAAAAAAAAAAATGTGCCTTCCTCAGCAATCCAGATTTGGGAGGCACCTATGGCTTTACTAGGAGTCTTTTTTTTTTTTGCACCAACTCTCTGCCTCCCGCTGAGACAGCTCCGCCAAGGATAAATGGGGTGTTCTCTCATGGCCTGAGTTACGCAGATCCCTGATTGGAAAGTATGTATCAGAGGGAATTTTTCAGTCTCATCTCACATTCTGGGTTGCACTCACGTTTTTCTGTGGAGCACTTTCATGGGGCCTATTCATTCATCTTCTTCTTCCTGAGATATGGAGAACCCTTTGCCATTCTGATAAATATCTGTTTTCCTTCTCGAATTGGGGTTCACTATATTGGTTTTTCCACAGTATTCCACAATGTTTTGATGGGTGTGGCATGCTTGAAAACCTCTAATCAGCCATCTTGGAAAAAAAAAAAAAGAAAGGATTTCTTTTGAGGACTAAACTGACCTTTTTTTCTCTCTTGCCAAATTCCTGACTAAAAGGCCTGGGGAGTTTCATCAGAAGGGTTTCCATTTATCCTATATAATGTTGCTCACTTTTCAGCCTGACCCTGGCATGACATCACAAAACAGATAAAAAAGGAAACCAAAAATATGTTATGACCCTGCAAAGCCATCTCTTGGGAAAATTTGCATCTGTATAGAATTCCATTCTGGGAGGATCCCAGATGAGCTGGATGATTGCCATAGGTCAATCACCTATAAGGCTTCACCTACCCATCAAGAAATATCCTCAACTCCCCTTGTCCCTTATGTCCCTTATCTCAGCATGGCCTTTTTTTTTTTTCCTGATTTCAAAATTCTTTAGACAAAGCTTAGCCCTTGTTACTAATTGCTATTCAGGAAATCTTTGAATCCGCCTATAACCTGTAAGCCCTCCTGCCTTCCCAGATCAAGCCAGTGTAAATCTCCCATGTATAAGATTGTGGGTTTTGTAACTTGTCTTCTCAAGATACGTATAACTAAGCTGCAATTCAAAATACATGTGTTCTTAGGACTTCTTGGGATGGTGATAATGGGCCTAGGTAACTCACATTTGGTTCAGAATAAACCTTATTAAATATTTTGTAGAGTTTGGCATCTTTTGTCAGCACTTTTTTATGACTGCATGCTATTCTTTTGCATGAATATACCACATTTTGTTTATTCATTCTTCTGTCAATGGACATTTGGGTTGCTTCCACCTCTTGCTTATTGTGAATAATGTCACAATCAACATGGAAGTGCAAATATATCTTAGAGATTCTGATTTGAATTTTTTTGGATATATACCCATCAGTAGGATGGCTAAATCACGTGGTAATTCTATTTTTAATTAAACAAATAAACTTCATACTGTTTTTTTATAGTGGCTGTACCCATTTTACATTTCTATCAATAATGCACAAGTTCCAATTTCTCTTCATCCTCACCAATACCTGTTATTATTTATTCTCTTGATAGTGGCCCTCTTAATGTGTGTGAGGTAATATCTCACTGTTGTTTCAATTTGCATTTCTCTTATAGTTAGTGATGGTTTATATGTTTATTTGATATTGGTAGATCTTCTTTAGATAATTGTCTATTCAAGTCCTTTGACTATTTTTAAATCAAAGTATTTGTGGGGTTTTTTTTTTGGTGTTGTTGAGTTGCAGAAGTTCCTTATAAATCTGTACATTAACATTATCAAATATATAATTTGCAAACACTCTTCCAGTTCATATGTAGGTTGCTATTTTACTCTGGTGATTGTTTCCTTTGAGTTGCAGACGTTTTTGTTTGACAAAGCCCCATATGTTTATTTTTGCTTTTGCTGTCTATGCTTTTGATGTCATATTCAATCACTCATTATCTAAGTCAATGTTTTGAAGCTTTTTATCCTGTGTTTTCTTTTAGGAGTTTTATAGTCCTGGGTATTACATTTATGTCTTTAATCCATTTTGAGTTAATTTTTGTATATGGTATTAGGTAGAAGTCCAACTTCACATTTTTGCACGTGGATAACCAGTTTTTGTAATATCATTTGTTGAAGAGACTGCTCTTTTCCCATTGTGTAGTCTTGACTTTAATATATGCTACAAAGCAACAATAATCCATACAGTATGAAACTGGCATAAAGACAGATGTACAGACCAATGGAACAGAACAGAGAAAGCCCAGAACAAACACTTGCATATGACCAAATAATTTTTTACAAGGGTACCAAAACTACACATAAGATGTTTTTCCATTTACTTGTATATTCTTTGATTTCACCTCCTTGGTTAAGTTTATTCCTAATTATTTTATACTTTTTGATGTTATAGTAAATATGTGTTTTTTTTTTTTCAGGAGATAAAGCTTTAGTAATAGGACAGCCCCACTACTAAACAAGAGGGCCAATCAGTAGTGGAGGGGGTAAGGAGGGAAGAAATATTTTTGCAGAGAAGGGACATACTATGGAGTTTTGTTAGATAGTCACAAATAATATATATTTATTATAGCAGCCTTTTTAAGGAGGATGATGACTAATGATGATAATTACATTATTAATGTATTGTATCACATGCCACAGAGTCCAGAGAGGCATTTCCAACACACTGTGGATCAATGGCAAAATCATTACATTAAATGTGCATCTTCTTAAGGAGATCACTTTGAGATAAATTTACCAAAATCATCTGAACATATAAATTCTGTTGTGCTGGTTAAAGAAATATATTTGGCATTTAATGGTCTTAGCTGATAAATCTTGGGGCAACAGTATTAAAATACCATCAGGTATGTCTACTATTGTGTAGGAAGTATGATGGATACTTTAAATGCAAAATATAATATATACACCTACATGTGATATATATTTATTAGTTACCATAACTTCTCTATAAGATGAGAAGAAAATATAGGTAAAATGTTTAGTATTGTGTGGGAACTGGAACCACCCATACAAGAATTTTTTTCTTTGAGAAGAAGGAATTAAGTAGCTCTGAATACAAATGAAACTCCAGGAACAGTCATCAGAATTATATTAAGTCATTTTAATTTCTATAAAAGAAATGTGCTGTTGTTCCAGCACCCTCTGGCCTCATTCTGTAGGGTTGATAGGATTCAACAGAAATGCTTACTTGGAGACCAGCCTAAATTTGTTTAAAAAGAAGAAGAAAAGCACCCCAAGGTATGAAAGGGGGTGGGTGGACTGCTCCAGCAGGAGCTCTGGAAAGAAAGCAGCTTGAATGGATTATGAGGGTGGCTGCTAAATTGAAGACCATTAAACATTCTTGTCCGTATTAGATGTGAGTCAAACACAGCACAGATGATGGGGGAGGAATATACTCTTTAAAATAGCTCTTTTCCTGGTGTTAAATACACTATGTAAATTGGGAGATGAACAGGAGTTGTAGCAATATAGGATTGTGGTCCTTGAACGAATTGCCAAGGAAAGGCGATTAGGCTCACTAACAGCCAGGTTCCCTAAGCCTTTGTTTCAGAGAGCAAGAAAATAAGGACTATCAGTGTCTCCTGAAATTTGTTTCTTGTATGGAAGGGAAGCTTCACTTAGTGTTTTCATTTAGTTATCTTATCCCCCCTCTCAGTATTATCAAGCCCTCTTTACAGATGAACAGCTAGACAATGGAGAATCTCTTTGGTTCCAAAGTGCATACTCCTGCCATTGCACTGCCTGCTTTAGGGAGAGGAGAGTTCACACTGCCCTTCCTTTGGCATATAATTTCACTCCATGCAGTAAGCACAGTTTGAGGGCCTACTTTGTGCTAGCCACTGAGCTTCAAGAAATGAGACACAGTCTGTGTTTCACTGATGCAGTCAATCTAGTTGAGAAGCCAGACTTGTTATTCTACATGCAAAGCAGATTGTGATGAGTGCTATAACTGAGGATATAAACCAAGTCCTCAAAAGGAATATTTCCTGAAACTATTCCCCCACATATTCTTGTGCCTTTGTACATGTTATTTTCTTCTTGTAGTCCTTCTAAATTATTTAAGCCTGCTTAATAATTTGAGTCAGTTAATAATGCAGATGCCTTTTTAAAAATGTTATTTATTTGGATAGATACCATGCAATCAAAACTGTACCAGGCACTGAGAAAGATACAACAAAGTATAAAAGTGAATCCTACTCATTAGTAACTGGTAAAAAAAGGAATGAGGGATTAAAGTCAGACCAAGCTGAATTAAAATCTTTCTTACGGCATTCACCAGCTGCACAGCCATAGCCGAGTCTCAAGCTCCCTGATTCTCCATTTCCCCCATATATTTAGAAGTCCACACCAAAGAGCCATCAAAACCCTCTCCAGCCACCAGTGGTAAGATCTCCCATGTTCTAGACCACAAGATATCTGGACCCAAAGTGGTACGTTATGGGAGCAAGCCACACTATTTGATATCAAGATAAAGATAGTGTTTGTTGAAATCTAGATTGACACATCCAGGAGAAAGAAAACTGCTTCAAACTGGGTCCAGACACATTACAACAAATGCATATTCTCTGCTGAGATTTGCGACAGAGGATACAGGAACTTCAATTCTCCATTAATCTCAAAACACAGCTGTTGACCATTGCCTTACTAGACTCTGGTGTGGCCATGTGCTCTTTGAGCTATGGCTGCCACCATGCTTCCTCTTTCTCTCTCTAATTTACTTTTTAAATAAACTATATTTTCCAATCTAAAAACAACAACAAACAAACAAAAAACACAATCTGCAACTGTCTCCTGTGGTTGTTGAGACAGAGAGAAGAAAAAGCAGAGAGAATTGGTTGTCCTTTAGGCCAATATTTTTAGGTAGAGAAAAACAGAGGTGGCATTTCCAAGTCAGACATGGGTTCAAATTCCAAATGTGCATGTTGTACAAGTTAATTACCCTGTCAATCTTCTATTTCCTCCTTTTGTAATCCAGGCTGGTCTTACCTATGTTAAGTCTCTTTGTGAATATACAAGAACCTAATGTGTGTGAAGTATGTAGGAAGGAGACCAGCGCATATTAGGCACTCAGAAGAGCTAGTATTTTCCTCCATTCTGCATTCAGTTTAGTTTTATCCACTCTAATTACTACCGGTACTGCAGTGATTGGTTAATAGTTACTTGCTTATAGAAAGATTCCTTACTTCTTTTTACTTAAGCCAAACTCACTGATCTTCTTTTTTCCTTTTAAATGTAAACTTCTGAGGAACACTATAGCTTAGAAGTCTATATTTTTCTCATAAATTAGGAAGCTAGAAACTTTTGAAGTAAATAGAATACAGACACGTAAATATGCATTTAAAATAATTATTCAAATTTTCCCCAAGGCCAACGTGAAAAATACAAATCTGCAGCCTTCTTGATAACCTCTCCCATATGCCCAAAGTTATGAAGCAGCCACATGTCTTCAGACCTGGCCCCAAAGCTCTACCTGCTGATATTTTCACTATCATTCCACTGGAGAAAATTGTAAATATTTTACTATTGTAGGTTTTGCTAATACTGGTATTTTTTTGTGCCTCCAGGAATCCCTAGCTTCTAAATATTTAATCTGCTTGGGTAGCATGCAATATGTAAAATATGTGGTTCTGCTGTCATTTCCCAGATCTTAAAAAACTGAAGGTCTTGGAGTTAATATTGAATGGTGTTAAGAAAGTTTCTTTGTTTTGTCTTGTTTTTGTCAGTCTCACTCTGTCACCCAGACTGGAGTGCAGAGGTGACATTATGCTCACCATAGCCTTGACCTCCTGGGCTCAGGTGACACTTCTGCCTTAGCCTTCCAAGTAGCTGGGACTACAGGTGTGCACCACCACACCTGGCTAATTTTTTATTTTTTTTTTGTAGAGACAAGGTCTTGCTCTGTTTTCCAGGCAGGTCTCAAACTCCTGGGCTCAAGCAATCCTCCCACCTCAGCCTCCCAAATTGCTGGCATTACCTTGCCCAGCTGAGAAAGGTATTTTTTTATTTCTCTGTAGGTTTGTTGCTCTTTCAATGAAATTGAAAAATAGCAAAAATGTTGATAAATAGACTTGCTTACCCCCAAATTTCTAGGGGAAATTCTTAAGAGCTGAGTAAGAATATGTTTAGAATCAATTTAAAGGCACAACCACCCTGCCAGGGTAAATGAGATAAATGGTTTCCTCTTTCATTTTTAATACTCAAAGTGCTTTTCAACTCCAGGAGAAAATAGCCTTTCCTACTTTCCAAGACAAAGACAGGCAAGTTGAGTGGCCAGGACACTAGACTTGAGTTAGAGACTGAACACACAGGAGATAAAGATGGGGTTAGGTAAAGGCATACTCAGAATTGTTGTCATGATACAACTACAGGCAGCCACCAGGAAGCTGTAAGAATCTGTCAGGACTAGCACTGGAAATAACATCTCTTTTTCATCTCAGGATTGCATGATCTTTAAGGTTTTTTATGGATCTGTTACATTTCCCAGAAATAAAAAGAGAAATATTTCAGCTCTTCAACTGTATAAACAACCTCCAAAAGCTACCAAGTCAACCCATTGTAGGAACAGTACAATTTGGAATAAGATCAAACAAATAGATCTTTACCAGGTAAAGTCATCATCAAGCAGCATGATCCCGTCTCTGTTCTTCAAAAGTACTGCTCTTCTATCACTCCCCAAACATAGCATGCCTCCACCAACTACAGGATCTTTGCACATGCTATTCCCTTTATGAGGAAAACTTTCCCCTCACCCCCTGTCCTCTACTTTTTCCCTCATAAAATTATATTCTTCCTCAGTTCTCAGAATCATCCTTCCTGAGTCTTTACAATACATAAAATCACTCAGAATGCAAATCTCCTGTGCGATTTCACATTTGCTTTTGCTTTTTAAAGTTAATGTTTGCTACCCTTCTAGACTGTAATTTTACAACAGCAGACACATGTCTGGCTTTGTTCATCATTGTAGTCTCAGTACTGAGTGTAACATCTATCACATATTAGGTGCTTAATATATACTTGTTGAAGGACAAAATCAATGAATATAAAGTCATGCAATATTTCTAGGGTTCTAGAAATGAACATTGTCAGAATACTGATGCTTATTTTTTTAAATTGAGATTGGATGGTGAAAACATCAATTTCTCACTAGTTTCTAGCCATGCTTTCCAGTCTTTTAAAAGGCCCTTACTGTAATTCTTGTTACCATAATTCACCAGAACATGACTGTAACTAAGACAGCATGCTAGGAACAGGTATCAAAAATGTGACTACAAAGCAGACTAGAAGTTCTTCTTGTAGTAAGCACCAAGATGCCTGCTATCACACTTTTAGAGCATTATTGCTTCCTATTAAACTATTTTGTCTTCTGGAGCCCTGTTTTTAAATACAGGTACTCTCAGGAGTGGTGGTGCCACTGTCACTGACACTTAGGCAGGTCTTAGGTTATCAGGGAACATTTACTGATAGTAGACAGTATATGGAGACAGATAATAATTGGAGCCCTTCTACAGTGGAATGGACTGCCTGAGGAAATAATAAAATGCCCTTTACCATGGATATTCACATAAAGCTAAATGTCTACTTATGAAGAATGCAAAAGAGGAGATTATTGCACTGGGTACAAAGATGGAAGGTGTGGTCCCAAGATTCCTTCCGGCTATACAATGCTAACAGCTTCTAGTGCTCTGTTTCTAATGAACCAGAAAGGAATGCCTTTCAAAAAAGATGAAAGGCATAGGGGAAAAGGCACTGTCTGGTTCAAGTCTGAAAAATGCCATTTACTAGCTAAGTGGTTTTGGCAAAAACTTAACTTCTCTAAGCTGTTTTCCATTTCTTAATAATGGCTGTTTCAAGGGTTTTTGAATAATCAAAAAAGATGGAAACTGTAAACTTTATATAAACTATACAGTGCTAAGTGTATATATATATTTATATTTATTTATTTATTTTTGTCAGGAAAAACTCCATGTATCTTAAATTTCTGTATAGGTTCTATGGGTCAGAAGGAAAGTTTCTGGACAAGTAGCATTAAGGAAGAGCTACCATTATTCCTCTATATCTCAATGCCCTAATGATAAAAATATGATTCAATTGTCCAGGGAACTTAGATTCCCTTGTGAGCTCAATAGTGGTATCTTTTGGGGAAACCAGAGCATAATTTCCTCATCCTAACTGCTTATGGTAAAAATAAAAAAGTATACATAGAATACAACTGACAAAAGTCATGGAATTACCTGCATGGTTTGTTCAGGGTTTCTTTTTGTAAACAGCAATTATTTCAAAACAGTGCCAAAGCAAAACTCTCTTGTCCCTGAAAATTCCCAGTTGTTTTATCTGTGCAACAGGAAGTCACCTCTTTCTACTGCTTACCTTTTTTTGCTCACAGTCATTTCAACATTCATTCATTCAACAAATATTTATCGAACTCTTCCTCTGAGCCAGACACTGAGTTACATGCTATGGATATTATAATGAACAAAACAGAAGTGGCCCCAGCACCATGAAGCTAACATGCTATGCAGAAAGACATGTAACATTAAACAAGCTTTCTTAAAAATAAAAGTTGAAATCCAATAGTGATAAAGGTATGAAGGAGGAGTATACAGTAGATTGACACTGCATAATAGAATAATGTATCTGGTCAGCCAAATCAGGAATAACTTACCTGAAGACAGGAAAATGGAGTCGAGCTCTGAAAGAAAAACTAAGTTGAAGTACTCAGCTAACACATCCATGGTGTAGAAATGAATAGAGATGAGTCAAAGCTCCCCAGGTTTTCCAAGACCCCTCAGCTGGATAGGGAAGGAGATTGGAAAAACATTTATTGTTGGTGAAACCATAATGCATAATGCCTATAAACTTGTTCAGAAAACAGCTGCAACAAATGAACATTTAAGCAAACGTCTGAAGATGGTATTGTTTCCTTTTTGAATACTTATCTTCACCAGTTTAGAAACTTGTTCCCAAGTTTACCTTCTGTCTGACATGTCAACTAGAACTCAATGTTCTCATTATCAATCTAATTTTAATCTTTCTTTATGTCCTCAGACCCTCCATCACAGAAGGACCCTCCCTCTCTGTGATGAAGGAAGGAAGGAAGGAAGGGAGGGAGGGAGGAAAGAAGGAAGAGAAGAAGGAATTAGGGAAGGGAGGAAGCAAGGGAGGGAGGGACAGAAGGAGGGAAGAAAGAAAAGAATAAAGGAAGGAAGAAGACAGGTGTTCTCCCTTTCTCATTCTTTTAAATCTTTTCTCATGCATGTTTTACTCCTGTTTTCTTTCTTTATTTAATTCCAATTCAAAGCCCTTTATCTATGCTCCCTGGAAAATTCAATTTTTTAACTAGCTCTTCTGAATCCTCAAACTTTATGCAGAAATTTTTTTAATATCCAACATCAAATAAATCATAACTTTCTTGAGAGGGCCTAGTTTGCTTCATCTGACTGCATATTAGAATCAATAAAGATGGATGCTTTTAAAATTACAGATACTCATTGTCCTGGCATATGCCCCCTTTATAAACATTTACTAAATGCTTCCTAAGTGATTAATATACACCAAGGGCTGAAAATTACTGCAGACCAATTCCAGAACAAGGCTTTTATCTAATGCATCGTATTTTTTAAATTCTTTCACAGGGCTGGCATATTATATGGTCTCAATACATGCTCATTGAATTAAGATGATACATGCTAAACTTATTTTATTTACTCATTCCACAAAATTCAAGGGTTCTCATTTTACTTTCTAGAATTGTTTTGGAAAATTTGGAGCTCAATATCCTGTAGGAAAGTAGAGTCTTTTCTCTGAAGAATTTTATCATTTCACTAGTATCATTCAAGTTTTATCACTAATAGTTCTATAGAAATCAACCTCAAAGCACATGGAATCATTTTTCCAAGGCTTCTAAAGCATTCATTTTCCTCAAGTTCAACAGAACAGTAGACAGGCTGCCTTGCAACGAGGTTAATAAACAGGGAATAAGAGGTCAGGGATTCTAAGAGAGGAACACATTTCACACATTCAACTTAAAAAGTAAGTTATTCCAGGATAATGCCATCACTAAAGCTACAAATTTTTAACGTGTCATTCTATTACAAAAAGAACTTTTGAAGCATTGATAATCATACCAGTTAGGAAAGTCCTTCTATTTAAGGTCTAATTCAAACTATCTTAATATTATAGAATTTGGCATGGCCTACAAAGCATCTAGAATCACTTGCTACATTGAACGCATTACTGTGTTCAGCTGATTTTCTTTCTTTGTTACCTCAAGGAATGTTGAGAAAATTTATACAAAAGAAGGAACAGAAAGGAACACAAAGTCACCAATGCAGGAAAGTATGAAAACTGGACCATGGGAGAAGATACATAGTTATTTTAATTACTCTGATAGTTATTTAAATTTGGGAGAAGAAAAGGATGTGTATTAAAATGTCCATCTTACAAAGAAAGAAATTGAGGTTCAGAAAACAGCTCAAATTGCTGGTAAGTACTAGAGTAAAATGAAAATGCTGATGTTTTAAGTAGGGCTTGTCTCTACATATTATACTCTCTTCCTTAAAAGATTAGCCAGTATTCCAGAGAGAAGGCATTTTCTATAATGAGACCACCAGAGTTTTAGGGTTTTAAGTAAGGAATTTTTTTTTTCCTATAAATTATCCTTCCTGAAAATAATTTTCATATAGGTGTCTAATAATTTTGTCCTCTCTCCCATTCTTGCTTTGTTCCCACTCTTAATAAGAAAGCATTCAGAGCCGGGCTTGGTGGCTCAGCCTGTAATCCCGCGCCTTGGGAGGCTGAGGTGAGTGGATTGCCTGAGCCCGCGGGTTCGAGACCCACCTGGGCAACTTGGCGAGACCTCATCTCTACAATAAATCAAAAAATTAGTCGGGCATGGTAGCGCGCGCCTGTAGTTCCAGATACTCAGAAGGCTGAGGCGGAAGGATCACCGGAGCCCAGCAGGTCGAGGCTGCAGTGGCCGGGAGCGGACACTGCACTCCAGTCTGGGCAACGGAGTGAGACTCCAACTCAAAAAAAAAAAAAAAAAAAAAAAGCATTCAGAATTTTTGGTAGGTGCCTTTTATTAGTTTATGTTTACTTCTACTCCTAGCATACTGAGAATATTAAAACAGATGATGATAAAATTTTGCCTCTTTTGAAATGGATATATACTTTTGTGTTCATTAGTAAATTGAATTATATTAATAAACATTTTGGTAAAAATAAAACATTCAGTTTTAGGGAAAACCTGACTTCTTAAGGTATTATCTTTTCATACGTGTCTTCATTTGACTTATATTTTGTCAAGGATTCTCAAATCTGTACTCTTGAGGGATATTAATTTCTAATGAATTTTTCTTATAAAATATTTATTTGGTTTTGGTTATAGACAATGCATTCTCATAAAATGAAGTAGAAAGTGTTTCTTCATTTGTATTTTCTGGAAGATTTTGTGTATGATTATTTATTTATTTTTTAATTGTTAGAAGACATATGAGCAGCCAACAGATAAATTAAAAAATGCTCAGCCTCACTAGTCGTCAAAGAAATGCAAATTAAAACTATATGGAGATACCAACTAACTCCAGTCAGGATTACCATCATCAATAATCCAAAAACTAAAGATGCTGTAGAGGATGTGGCAAAAAGGGAACACTTCTACACTGTTGGTGAGAATACAAACTAGTACAGCCTCTGTGGAAAACAGTGTGGTGACTCCTGAAATATCCAAAAATTGACTTTCCATATGACCCCGCAATCCCCCTATTGGGAATATACCTGGAGGAACTCAAATCACTCTATAAAAAAATACCTGCACATGCATGTTTATTGCTGCATTGTTCACAATAGCAAGAACATGGAACCAACTGTGCTGCCCATCAAAAGAGGACTGGATAAAAAAAATGTGGTATGTATACATGATGGAATATTATACAGTCATAAAGAAGAACAAAATCATGAACTTCACTGTAACCTGGATGGACTTAGAGTCTATAATACTGAGTGATCTTTCACAGAAACAAAGAACTGAATATCATATGTCTCACTCATAAGCAGACCTTGAACAACTATCATAATACCATAAGAAAAAGATTGGCAGCAGTGGGAAACTGCGGGGTGGGGTGGGGGGCGGTGTGGGGGTTGTGGAGGTTGTGGGGAGGCAGGATTGACAGTAGTGGGTATCTGCCTGGGGTAAGAGGGACACCTCATCAACAAGGGTACCTGCATAATGAACATTTGTATACCTAACCCTGAATTGTACCCCACGTCTTTAACATAAAAAATTAAAAGTTAAAAAAAATAAAAATAAAAAGGACTCTCCATAAAAGTCACCCATCTGAGCCTGTAAGTTTCTTGGTGAGAAAGTATATTAATGACTATGAATTCCACTTGTTTTTTTAAATTAATTTGTATTATAAAGATGTGGGGTACAATTCAGGGTTAGGTATACAAACATTGATCATGCAGGTACCCTTGTTGATGAGGTATGCCCCTCTCTCCCTCAGCAGTTTCCCTCAATTGCCAATCCTGCCCCCCTCCCCTGATAGTATCTCAGTACTGCCAATCACTTTCTTATAGCATTATAATAGTTCAAGGTCCTTTTATGAGTGAGAACATATGGAACTCTTTTCTTTGTTTCTGTGATAAATCACTGAGTATGATTAACTCCAAAACCATTCAGGTTGCTGCAAAGTCCATATATTTGTCCATCTTTATTGATGCATAATATTCCATTGTATATATGTATTACATTTTTTTAAATCAAGTCCAGCTTCAATGGGCAACATGGTTGATTTCATGTTTTTGCTATTGTGAATAGAGCTGCAACAAACATACGTGTGCAGGTATCTTCTCTGTAGAATAATTTGAGTTCCTCCGGGTATATTCCCAATAGAGGAATTGCTGGGTCATATGGAAGGTCAATTTCTAGTTCTTTCAGAAATCACCACACTGTTTTCCAGAGAGGTTGTACGAATTCCACTTTTTTATTAGGTAAGTGCCATTTAGATTTTGTATTTCATTTTGGATTGAATTTAATAGGCAATATATTTAATAACTTTTATTCATTTCA